>VDFB02000003.1:205112071-205139420 GCA_007258455.2 Sequoia sempervirens
GAAGATATTTTCTATTCTATTGAAGTTGACATATAGTGACTAAATTCTTAGTAGCGGATATATATATGAGATCAACTAATTCATTTTAAAAAGTAAGTGTGGTGTTTGATATGTGTTTGAATATTAGAAGAGTAGTTGAGTGATTTTTATTTGTGCAGAAGAGGATTTTGTGAACTGAATTAAGGCAAAGTAGAGCAAAGTGCAGAATCAGACAAAAGGTCCAGAATCTGATCCATGAGCCTAACCAGAATTTTAATCAAACATTTATAGATGCTATCTTCTTAGTTCAATCTTTTGGTGTAATCCAAATCTCTTGTAAGGCAGTGAGCTCTACGCAGTGTGCCTGAGTGCAAGTGCATTCTCATTTTGTAAATCACTATATTTTGAGTACTCAAAATTGTGGATTGACCTCCACTGTTGTTTTTCCCCTAATAGGGTTTCCACATAAAAATCTATTTTATGGTTTTATGTATTAATGTTTCTTGCTTATGCATCTTTCCCCTGACTGAATGTTTTAAGCATTTGAAAGAATAGATTAATAAAGTTTAAAATTGCTCAACACTGATTCACTCCCCCCTCTCAGTGTTGCTTGAGTCCAAAAATTTGTATCAAAGCTAAGTTCCTTGAAAAAGTTTAACAACTTGAGGTGGATCTTGGAATTTAATGGACTTTGGTAGTCTTTAGCAATAGCTTGTGGTGGCTGTTGATGATCTTGATTATTCTAAGGTACAAGTCTGAGAATTGAAAGGAAATCTTAAGGATGCTAAGGAGTTCATTTAGAAGTTAAAGGATTAAGTTATTAAATCCAGGGAAAGGAGGAAGGATCTTGGTGATCAGATAAAGCAAAAAGAGAGCAAAAGGATGGATGATGATTATTTGAATAAAACCTTAAAGGAAATAACTAAAGAATGTGAAAAGCTTGCTAGAGACAACGCTACCCTAAAGCATGAAATGGAATTTATGATGATGAAGCTTACTAAGGAGAATGAAGATAGAAAGAAGAAAGAGGAGAATCTTGCATAGTCCCTAAAAGAAAGATCTAATGAATGTAGGAGAGTTAATGGAAAATTCATTCAGTTGGAGATGGAACTGCAACAATCTAGAGATAATGAAGAAGAGCTTGAAAAAAAAAAATTGTTATTCTTAGAGATTGTGTTGTAGAAAAAAGTACCCTTTTTCTTGACATGGGAATAAATCATGATAAATGGACTCAATGAGGCCTTGATTCAAGTGTTGTAAGGCATTTTATGCATCCACACTAGGTCTTAGACCCTTGTAAATCGAATAAGATGCTTTTAATGACGTCTTGTAAAAGAAGTTGTAAAGTCTTGTAAAGGAATTTCATGCTTTTTTTAGACTTAATTAACCTATTTCTCTCTAATTCAACATTATAAAATGTGTTTAATAACATTATTACATCAATCTAGAATATTCTTAATTTAAACTTCACGATAAGCTAGTGTTGTAATGTGTCTTGCACATACACATTGGTTCGTGTGCCTTCCTAGGCCATGTGGAACTCATTTTGGTGTTGTAAAGTGTACTTAATCACACTTTCACATTTATTTATGTGTCCCAAGCCCTATTTTACATTCACATCATCAATAATAGACCTCTTTTATCCCATATTGTGCATCCTGAGGCTTTAATTGATCAAATACCCGACAAAGTTGCAAATTAAACCTTATTTCCTTATTCCTTGGCTTTTGAGATGTTGGAATGGCCCCTATGGGACCCATTCACCATGCATGGTGAATCAGTCCCATCTAGGTGGGACCCATTCACCATGTGTGGTGAATGAGTCCTATTTGGCCCCCATTTTGACCTTTCAGTGGGAAAAAGTGAAATTTAAATTTTATTTTCACTACATGTCAGCCTGTGATGAGGTATTATTGGGTACTAAGGAACAATTATCTATAAATAAGTATTTTTATCCTCATTTTACATACAACAACTCATTTTTACATCTCTCATCATTAATTCATCATCTATCTTCTCATCCAAGTCAAGCAAGCTAGGGTTTCTTCATTAGAAGTCATCAAGTTAGCATTCTAAAGCATTCAAGGGATAAATCTTCATGTATTGCTGCAGAATTTCAAGATCAATCATCATAATAAATTACATTGTTGCATGTTTCATTCCTTTATTTCATCATTTTGGTTTAATTACCTAAAGGGGTTTGAACCAAGGCAAACCCCCTTATCTTAACCTTCAACACTTTTTCCCCTTTGCATGTGTTTGTGTATGCAAATTTATCAAATGGAAAGGTGAGAAAATGTGTACATATCTCATCAAAGTCATTCAAGGTGTTTCAATCCCTTTTTCAAGCTTGAGAGAGTCTACATATTCAGTTTTGCAGATTCAAATCCAAAGATTCATCAGAAATAGAATTGTAGATCCTAAGCCACATAATCTAACCAAAATTTCTTTATTTTCTAGAAGAGGACTCATTCACCATTGATATCAATCCCATTTTTAGGCTTGAACAATGATTTCTGAAGATCTGGATACCCAATTCCTTGAAATTGGTTTCGACACTTTCTGGTAAAAACATGACTCATTCGCCATGCATGGCCAATCAGACCTAGTGAGCATATTTGGTGACTTCTGTAAGTATTCAAAGCATCATTCCAACCGCTTCTATCTTCCAAGTTCATATCTTCAACTATGTTATTTTCTGTTTCAGTTTGTTTACATTCCTAGTTAATTTGTTTGAATACACATTGTGTTTTCCAACACTTTTGCATTAGTCTAGTATATATTCTTTAATCTATATTTTGATTAATTTTCCATCATTTAAACATATCCACACACACACACACACACTTCACATCCCTCTTTCCATTTCTTCTAATGTTAACAAAGTCATTTTGGCCCATTTTCCTCTCCTTCTAGGTGATAAACCCTAAGAAGGAGCTAGAGATTTTGGGGGAACTAAAATATTTTTTATAGAGATGAAATTGATATTGCAAATGAATACAAGGAGTATTTCAAGAATAGATTATTTAATCTTGATGAGTTGACTCAAGGACAGAAGAATGGAAATTACAAGCGAGGACTTGGATATGAGAAAGGAGAAAGTTCTAGATCTAGACAAAGGAATTTCAGGCAATGAAATCAAATGAACAATGCAAAAAGGAATCCGGTAAGACAACCTAATGCACAAAATTTTAATGGATACTATTTTTCTTGCAATAATTTGGTCATATGGCTGATCAATGTAGAAGTAAAATGAAATCAAGAGATTCATCATTTTTCGATCAGTGTTTCAATTGCAATAAGTTTGGTCATAAGTCAACTGAATGCAACAATTTCTCAAAAAAATATGTAAATATAAGGAATGTATAATGTTATACCTATGGAACATTTGGGCATATTTCTAATGAATTCAGATAGAGAAGAAATCAAAGGAATGACTAGTTTGGACAACGAAATGTTGTGTGTTTCAATTGCAACAAATATGGCCACATTGCTAGATTCTGTAGAAACAAGAATATGGATAGAAAATGACTAGTATACAAGTACAAAACATGTAGAGAAATGATAAAGGAAAAGGGAAAGTGACTATGGATGAAATAAGAGATCAAATGAAGAAGACATGGGTGAATAAGAATTCCTCTATTGCAGGAAATGAGCCAGCACCAGAACCTGCTTCTGGTAATTCCTTGGGGAACTAATTTTAGGCCTTTGGCCTAGGGGGAGCTGTCAAGAAAATCTTTCAAACCCCTTACTGGTAGTTGCACCAGGATGTGGATGATTGTGGTAGTTGCACTATTGATCTACAAATGCAATGGAATTAGTTGGAAAGGAAATTATGTTGAGTTGAAGGTCCACAAAAGTTTTCTTATTTGATGAATGAGAAAATAGGGCATCTAGATATGTTAGGAAAAAAGCATTTATTACAACAAAATTTAGGTGTGAAAAATATAAAAGGAAACTTGAAACCATCATTTGCCACTTTGTGTTGAAGAGAAGAAGAAGGAGAGCACCCTGCATCATAATTTTGAAAGTGCAAAGAGAATTCAGTGGTGAAACCCTAATTCATCAAGTATTTCTAAAATTTCAACTTAATTTGGTCTACGGTTGAAGAAATTTCTTTCAAGACATGTGTATGGAAGGGAAAATGGAACATATCAAAGGAATGGTAAAACTATATGGATTTAGTAGTGAGAAGAATAGAATTGAAAGGAACATTTTGTTGCATGATGAATTGGAATGGTTAAAAGATGCAAGGCACAAAAGCATGGATATTTGGAGTGAATTTCCCTATTTTGGAAACATAGAAATCATTGAGTTTATTCTGGATAGAATGAGTGATGATATTCTAACTCTGGATAAACCCTATAATATCTCAAAAGAATTCATTGTAGTTGTAACTAGATTATGCAAAGTTGGGGATGTGTCAAAGAAGAAATAAATCCAGAATAAAGAAGTCGAAACACTAACTCAAGTAACTAGAGATTAAAGGGCATTGATAATATCCACAATTAAAAATTTAGTGACAAGGTACATTACACATGGAATATCTTACAAATTCTTTTTTAGAAACCGAGAAGGTGCAACTTCGGCTAGAGTTGTTTACATCTCACACAAGATGATAATGAAAGATCAGGATTTTGATCTTTGTGGATTGTTGAAAGATCAACTAATGGAGAATGTGCAATTTACAAGGGAGACAGGTTACCCTTTCAAGTTTGGTACTTTGGCTATATGCCTTGTGATGTACTTTCTGAATTGCTTGCCCCTAATTAACAATGTAATGTGGGAAGATAGTGAACTGGTTTGCAAACAGATTTACATATACTCTAATAATTTTGAAAACTGTGATCAAGTATATGAAAGTTTCTTTAAGGATTTGTTGAGAAAGTTTGGATCAACTGGTACCTCCATTCTGGTAAGAGGACTTGAAGTTGGTTCCTCCTCCAATGAGGTGGAAAGAAAGAAGAAAATAATAGAAGGCATTATTGTTAGTACTCTGCCAACATGCAAGACTCCAAAAGTTGAAGGGAAAGGAAAAGAATAAGTGATTGTGGACATACTAGATGAAGAATCTAGAAAGGAATCTAAGAACATACTTGAAAATGAACTAGAAATAGTTGAACTAGAATAGGGAAAGGTAAAGATAGAAGGAAGTGAAGAAGAAGATCTAACCAAGGAAGAGTTATTGCAGCTTATTCATGAGGAGGATGGAATGCAAAATATTGCAAACATGTGGTCTATCAGACCTTCATATGAGCAGGAAATGATCTTAAGTGTACTAAGTTCTCACCTTGTGCACAATAATATCAATTTGGAGAGTTTGCAGAATAAATTGCTTGAAGAGATGATTGAATGTGTCAAGGAAATCATGGACTCTGAGTTTGAGAATAAGGAAGAAGGAGAAATAATTTTGCATCTAAAGAAGCAATACAAATTATCACTTACCAAGCTAAAAAAGCACGTGAATCAACAAAGGAAATGAATAAGCACAAAAAACAACATTTACAACTATTGTCTTTGATGCCCTCATGTAATCAACAAGTACAAAGAGAAGCTGGAACAAATTGAAATAGAGTTAAATAGTATTGGTCAAAATTTCAACATGTCTCAGGATATTGATGATGCAATCAAGAAAATAATTCAAGAATTGCAGTTAGAACATACAAGTGTTTAGAACACTAGGAACATGATTGTTGACACTTTCTAGAAAGTAAAGGACATAACTGAATGTAGGCTAGAACAATTTATTGAGATATTGAGGAAAGGAGAAGTAATGGAAGAAGGCTTCACCATTCTAGAATCCCTCATCAAAATTATCAAATGGACATATGAGAACAACAACATGATCATAATCACTAGGATTGCAATGGAAGCTTGGAAGAAGTTTCTTCCAGAGATGAAGGAAAAGCATAACATAATCTTCAATTAGCAGTTGTATTTCTTCAAGTTTTTGAAATCATTTTTTGCTCAAGTTTTGGTTATACTTCATAGGGGGAGTAAGAAATATTTTTTTCATTGATGAAAAGGGGAAGAGAGAGCAGTGAAAAATTCCTTATCAAACTTAGGAAGAGTTTTGTTGAGTTTTGTCACCTATGGAGTTTTGAAGTCTTGAAGGTTCTAACACTTAGTCATTTTTCACTAAGTGTTGCCATCAATGAAAAAAGGGGGAATTGTTGGCTTATGGCTTCTAGTGTTGTCATTGATGGAAACTAAAGTCATTGATCTTGTCCGCACTGTAGTATCTGACTATACTAGAAGGCAGAGTGAAGAACAAGGTATCTGGTTGAATTCAAATCTATCAAGTGGTTTGCATTATTAGTTTTGGTTGTGGATCTCAAGGAAGGTTGTTTGGTATTTGGAGTGTCTTACTTTTGAGTTTTGTGTTGTCGCATCAACTTGTGTATGAGTTAGGAGATCTAGTCATTCAATTTTCTATTCATCTATGTATAAAGGTCGACCAAGTAAATGTATCATGTTGCAGATGTTTAAGGAAAAATTGCTTAAGGTATTTTTTGTGTTGTAGATTTTTTTTTGGGTCCTCACTATGCTATGACCAACTTTGGTGGATGGGTATTAAAGATTATTCATGATTTGAGCCGAAAGTTGGAAGATATTTTCTATTCTATTGAAGCCAACATATAGTGGCTTAATTCTTGGTAGTGGATATATATGAGATTGGTTAATTCATTTTAAAAAGTAAGTGTGATGTTTGATATGTGTGCAATATCACAAGAGCAATTGAACAATTTTTATTTGTTCAGAGACGATTTTGTGAAGAGAATTAAGGCAGAGCAGAGCGAAGTGCAAAATTAGACAGAAGGTCTAGAATCTGATCCATGAGCCTAACCAGAATTGTAATAAGGAATTTATAGATGTTATCTTCTCAGTTCAATCTTTTGGTGTAATCCAAATCTATTGTAAGGCAATGAGCTTGAGGTAGTGTGCCTAAATGTAATCGTATTCCCAGTTTATAAAACACTATATTTTGAGTACTCAAAATTGTGGATTGACCTCCACCGTGGTTTTTCCCCTACTAGGGCTTCCACGTAAAAATCCTTGTGTTATGGTGTTATGGCTTAATGTTTATTGTTTATGCATCTTTCCCTTGACTGAATGTTTTAAGAATTTGAAAGAATAGATTAATAAATTTTAAAATTGCTCAGCACTGATTCACCCCCCTTCCTCTCAGTGTTGCTTGAGTCCAACATTTTTTCTACTCATTTCACCCCCCCAATCAATCTATCAAGCATTCTAAGAATTTCAAGCATTTTCAAGTCTAAATAAATTAGACCCATTACTTGCATGTTTGGAACATTCTACTACAAGGTTTTGGTGAGTTGTAGCATTTCTTTTTGTTCATTCATCATTCTCTTTCCATATTTCATTTCATTTCAAGGGTTTAATTACCAACATGGGGTTTGACCAAGGGAGACCCCTATTCATTAACCCCACAATAATCTTTCCCTCTCTTTGTATGCTAGTCTAGGTTGCAGATTTGTCAAAGAGAAAGATTGGAAAAAATTTCAAATTCCTAAGAGAAGCTTTGAGAACACCTACAGGTTGAATTTGATAGTTTCAGACCCAGATCTAAATTAGGAGCAGAAGAGAAAACCAAGAGCTATAGATTCCACTTTTGAATTTCTAGAAATTTGGAAGTGGGTTGATTCACCATTAGTGGTGAATGAGTCCCACTATATGAGTTTGATAGATATTTTTGTAGATCTGAGTACCCATTTGTCCAAAACTTGTTCCAACATTGTTCACTCAAAGTAGGACTAAGTCACCCAGCTTAGCATATGAGTCCTAGTTGGCCTAGAAAACATCAATTTCAGGATTCCAGAGCTCCATTCCATCTTTCTTTAGTTTCTAGGTGCACACTTTAAATCTCATAGTTTTTTGTTACAATCTATTTGCATTTCTAGGTTTTTTTGTATATCATAGTGTGTTTTCAAACATTTTGCATTTTCCAAGTTTACACTTGGTGGTGAACCCCTTTATTAGTTTTCATCCTTTACGACAATCCTCTTTGAAAAATTTCAATCTCCTTTGCATTGAATTCTCAAGGGTTCTTGAGTGAAGCATTAAGGTTTTTGTATCTCTCTCCTTTTAGGTCTAAAACCCTAGAAGTGTAAGAGAGCCCCACATAAAAAAAAAAATCGGTTTGATACCATTGATAATATTCCTTGAAAGGATAATCAACTCATGTAGATGTAATGGCAAGTGTTGCATCCCTTGTATCTTCTAATGATCCTTCTATGGATTTCACATTTTTCATGCATACAATTACCAAGCCATCAATAGATGAAAAAGTGAAAGAAGCATTAGTGACCAATATTGACGCCTCTATTGAATGGTACAAACTAATATTTAATTATTTAAAAGAAGGTTCCTTTTTGAAACCAACCACTAGAAACACTAGAGCTCGTATTAGGAAACTTGCTACTAGATATGTAATCCTAGTGGATGTCTTATATAGACGATCCTTTGATGGTATTTTACTTAGATGTCTTAAACAATCGAAGATCCCAATAGCCCTTGAGGAAGCTCATGCTAGTACTTGTAGGTGTAATTTTGGGGGAAGATTGCTAGTTCAAAAATTAATTTACATAGGATATTATTGGAGACATATGGATCAAGATTGTTTTGATCATGTCAAGAAATATCACAAATGTCAGGAGCATAACAATATAATTCACACTCTCACTTCTGAACTTCTTTCCCAAGTTCCTATTTGGCCATTTTTAGTTTTGGGTTTAGATATCATTGGAAAGATATCCCCTCCCTCTTCTTCTAGTCATATGTTTATCATAACTGCCACAAATTATTTAACAAAATGGGTAGAAGTCATTCCTTTTCATCCCACAATAGCAGATAAAATTTTCCATTTCATATTGGAACACATTATTGCTCACTTTGGTCTTCCTTCTACATTAGTTTCAAACAATGGTATACCATTTAAGAAAAATTATGTGAAGAGTTTTTTGGAAACATTTCACATTCAACATCATTTTTCAACACCATATTACCAAAAATTTAATGGTCAAGCGGAAGAAGCAAATAAAACACTTGACCAAATCTTGTGAAAAATGGTAAGAAAATAAATAAGGACTGGCATACTCAATTATCATTTGTATTACTAGCCTATTACACTAGTATTTGAACATCTACAAAAAACACACCTTATAATCTAGTCTATGGTACTGACACAATAATGCCCTTGGAGTTAAAAATTTCTTCATTACAAATTGCTCTTTGAGGACTTAATGATTATACCACTTATAAAGAAAAATAGTTAAAACAAATTGAAATGCTTGATGAAAAAAGTATTGATGCTCTCAAGCATCTTCAAGCCTATTCAAAAAGAATGCAGCCTAGGTACAATGATAGTGCCATTCCTCACTCATTTAACAAAGGTGATTTAGTATTATATGAAAATCAATGCAATGTTAATGCCAGCCCAGGTGAAAAAGTAATTTTTATTCCAAATTAGTTAGGACCTTGCATCATTCAATAGAGATGGGTTTGTTGCATATACATTAGCAGAAATGGATGATACACCTCTTAAAGAACTTATCAATGTTGCACATTTGCACATATATTACACTTAACATCTCTTTTGAATAATATGCATATTAAAGCATGTTCTTAGATTTAGTAGATAGTTTTCTATTTTATCTTGCACTGATTCATTCTTGACAAACATTTCTTGTGTGTCTTGAACAATAGAGTAATTTTTCATTAGTTGGATTATTAATTGTTGCTACATGCTAGTCAATTTCATGTGTGTTGTGTTAAATTATATCATTATATGTATTTAATTTTCCATAATTAGATCATAAGAGAATTTAATTTAACCTGATTACACTTAATCCAAATGTTGTATCTAAATAAACATAGGTGTTTAAGTTAGATCACATATATAAAGTTAGATCATAGAGAAATTTACTAAATAATCTACACCAATACTGTTTAATAGATCACATTGACATCTAATCTAAGTAAAAACACAAAGATAATGAAAATGCTCATATATATTAATCACAAAGGTTTATATACATGATCACCACAATGTGGCATAATAAAAACATAATTACACCTAAGTGGGCCTATGAATACTAGATCCATCAAGGCCTGGTGGTGGTGCTCACTGAGAGACCTTGGATCATGTGCGGTTCATGGAACTAACCCACTCTTGTAGGCCTCAGAGCTCATCCTCTGTAAAAATGGTGTGTATGAGTAATGTGACGTGTTCCTACTTTTCCTGATCTCTATTTGCTTGTAGTCTCACTTGCTCTACCTAAACTCTAGCAAGATCTCCCTTTAGTATACCAAGCTTTGTCCATATGATAGTCACTAACTCACTCTCAATCAAAACTTGGGTGGCTTGAAGCTCCTCATATGCAGTATGGAGCTCTATAAATGTACCACTTGACTGCTCCTGCTGAAATCTATAATCCTGAAGGGCCCTCATAGCCTCCTCATATGTTGTCCTCCATCATGCTAAATTCTCAAATAGGTCTACATGGTGCCCTGCCATAGTTGGTGGCCCATTCTCTACTTGTCTAGCCTACTGTGGGGGAAGGGAAGGGGTCATCTATGTGATGATCTATCTAAAAAAATCCTACCACTCCTAGATATCACTTGCAATAAGTGAAACATAAAATGCATTAGAACATGATATAATAAGAAATCCATAATTTGAACTTAAAACATAATAAAAATAATGCATCATTACCTAGGTCACCAGCTCACCCATTAGGCTCCTAATGAGTAGGAAGTGTGGAAGGTTCAACACCATTGCTCCCTCCATACTCATGAGATACCATACATGTTGCACTCATTGATTGCAATTGGGTATCTCTAGGAGAAGCTAAGGGTCTCTCCTTGGGGGCATATGCAAAATCCACTAGCTCAACAGGATCATCTCTCATCGGCTACTTTGTCTCCTCTTCATCCTTCTCATCCTCATCTACCATATTATCCATTCTATCTTCATCCTCTGTATCACCATCCATGACTCTATCCTCTCTCTCATCCTTATGACTTGGAAGAGGTGTAGAATTTCCAACAGGGGTGCTACAAAGGGAAGACTACTATAGGCCATGCTCCTACCCACCACTGCTCATATATTATCATGGCACCTATGTTGTCTTGATTTGATGCTGGGGGCATGTCAAGATCCTTGTTCAAAATTCTAGAAATGACATCATCTATCATAGGTCATTGAATGTCTCTTAGACAAGAACCACTCTATGTTGATCTTAGGTATGTAGGTCATGGCCTTGGCAGTATCTAAATCTATCTAAACTTCCTCATGACATGATCATAGTAGAACGGTAAGACTATATAATCATGTTGCCCTAATAAGAGCCTATCCCACTACATCCTAACAAGCTATTGTGTGAGATCAAGCCATTACAATATGGTTTTGTATGGTTTTCATACTATGTCATCCTCATCAAGTTGATCAAATATAACCCTCCAAAACTACAGGACTTGAACCTACCAAATCTATCTCAACATGTAAAGCTAAAATCTTGAGGGTAACCAATGGCTACTACTATAAGATAACCTGTTAGCCTCATGCATGCAATATTATCAAAATACCACACCTATAATAGTATACAGTGCATGATGTTGTATAAGTCTCTATGTACAAAACACCCAAGATCATAGTATAGATGAGTTAACATACTTTGACCTCAACAATAGATAGTCTGATGTCGCTCCATATGTTGAATGGTACATACAAGGCCTCCTTTTATGTGTGTGCCTCATTCATCTAGAACTAATTCTAGGGCTATTGTGATCAATATAATTCATTGTAATAGAGGTGCATAGGAGTATAGCATCCACTCCAACTGGATGTAGGATCCCACTCACCTTCCAGTTGTAGGATGGTTGAAACAATTATGAATGCCTCCTTGCATCTATCAATATGTCTACCCCTCCTTGAAGTAAAGCACCTATTTTTGCATGGGTATCTTAAGGATTTGATGAATGTCATCCAATGTGACCATCATCTCACCTAACAGAAGATGGAATGTGCATGTATCGACATTCCATCTCTCAATGAGTGTCATCAACATGGCATCATGATACCTTGTGGGAGGCATAATGTAGATCCAAAAGAGTCCATCCTCATGTAAAATCTCCTCCCCCTCGAATAGCCAGATCACTTGCTCCTAGAGAAGGGTAAAAATATGGCCACCTAGGTGTTGTCATGCACGTGGTGGAACCTAAAAAAGATAAAATAAAACATCAATAATATGCCTAAATTTTTCAATAAAATCACTAAAAGTACAATTAATATATCCTTGGATGCTTTAGACAAAATGGGACGCTTTGCGACATTTTTGGATGAGGAGTCTAGGATGCTTTTTCCATTTTGTGACACTTTGCAACAATTTTGGATGGGGTCCTAGAACATCTAAACTATGCATAGAAAAATCATGTAGAACATAAAAAATAAATCAAAAGAGAGTGTATAGGGGACTCACACAAACAAAATCTCACCAAATGTCCAATATGGGGGGTCAGTATGCACGTTGGCTCGACATGTCTACTCCTCTCTACAACATTGTAATTTTTAGAAGGAAAATTTCAAAATGATAGTTACAATTGTCATTTTCATTAACATATAATCAAATGTCTAAAGACAGAACATTTCATTCAAACCAACATAATAGGGGCTAGAGAACTTTGTTTTCAATGTCATTTTTTATGTTGAATTCGTAATTCTATCCCTGATCTTATTGAATGTCTATCAGTATGTGGTATTATAATTTCAATATCCTATTGTCAAAATTTCACATAACACACAACACAAATCAATGAGGTTAGATTTCTACCTTGTTTCCACTTCCATAAAGCAAGTAGAATCAGGGGGCATACATCTACCATTGAATTCGATTCTTTGTAGAAGATTAATAAGATGATTTTGAATAGCTAACAAATTAGTTTTGCAGGTTGTGGTTCCTAACATTGTGTTTTTGTAGATGACTACATTGGGAGCTTAATTCTCCCCATTTGTGAATGAATCCATATGAACTCATATCCTTTTATAAATCATAATTTATTTTCAAAGTACTTTCGCTTGCATAGGAATGTAGTGTCATATGGCCACTAAAGTGGGGGCTAAATGTAGTGTATAAAATTATACTCCTTTCTAAGTGAAAGTACAATTTCACACTTAATTTGGACCTATTTAGTGACCTCCCTTTTATGCATTATTATCCTTCAAAATAGGCCCCTAATCCTCTTTATTAAACATCCCAAGGCCTATTTTAATCATTTTATGACACCCCAATATGCATTGAACAAATGCATTTAATTAATTAAAGGCCTCAAAACAAATGAGTCTTGGAAAGCTAGGTCAGGATCCATTCTCCCTTGGGTGAATTGATCCCCTTTAGGTTCCAAAACCCAATTTAAAATATGTTTTTGGTGGCATCTTAATGTTCAAAATTCAAGTTTCAAAGGTTGGCTATTAGGATTTAATAATCAATAAATTAGAGAAGCCGATAAATCATAGTATTTTCACCATTTCAAACTAGTTTAACAAGATATTGAGAAGATATTCACAAGATTAGCACTCAAGAGCAAGGAGAGAACATTAAAGAAAGAAAGGTTGAGTCTTGGAGCAGCATTTCATTTGTTTTTGTGGGTCTTCAGGCTCATTTTTCTAAGTTGGATCAAGCATTGTTCATGATTTGAAGATTGATGCCAAAGGTGGATCTTGATGGATTCTAGGTTTTGCGACATGCACCTAGCCATTATCCCTAACCTAATGATTTTTTTCGTAAGTGATCCCATCTTCTATCTTCATTCTACTAGCCACCTAAAGCAAGGTATAATCAGATTTTAGATCTATTAGGGTGTTTTGATTTCTCCCTAACTAGGTCTTTATCATTTTTCATGTTCATTTAGGTATCTTACTCTAGCACACTTGTGAAAGGTTTCTTGGAATTTTAGCTCTTGGCACCTTAGATACACTTAAGGTCAAGACTTGTACCCACTATTATTTATCATATTTTCATCCTTTTATCAAGGTTTAATTACCACACTTGGGGTTTGACTAAGGAAAACCCTCATACAACAAACCAAAATCTTTAGTTTTTACTACAGATGCAGACTCTAGACTAAAGCTTTGAAAGTACAAGAGAAAAATGTAGAAAGAGGGCTATATGATAAGATTTTGAAATTCCAGAGCCCTATACTAGGACCTCGATATGTGCAGGATCATCATGGAAAAAAATAGGCCCTTAAGTGGAGATGAAAATTTATAAAAATCAGAGTTAGGAAACTTGACATAAAAATTTGAATAAGTTATCTATATTATTTAAAAAATATGTAAGAATAGAATCTATAGCAAATTGAATGTAGTTTATAAACTACTAGGTTTATTTAAAAAAAAATCTATTTGGTGAAAATTTGAAATTTAATGTAATAGTACTTAAATTTCAAGGAAAAAATAAGAAGTATGTGTTTGTCTGAACCCTAACCACAATATTAAAATGATAATTTTTTATAATATTTTAGATAGATATAGCAGAGGACTCATGTCTCGATGTGATGCATATATTTTTTAATATTTTTCCATGTAAATAATTAATTATGAATTTTTTATTACAACATTTAAAAAAATATAAAAACCCATATATACATCCTATTCAATCTTAACTTGGTCAAAACTTCATGAAATTCAATTTTTTAATCCTACAGATGTGAATCATAAAAGGTGATGCATGTTTTAGATTCAAAAATATGATATTGTTTGAAAGCTATAGATGTTTTCAATCAACCTATCAATTAGGACTTTAGTCATAATTCAAATAGAAAATGAGTAATAATTATTTATTAAATTCAAAGTAAAGCATAATTTATATTGGTGGAAAGCTGAGAATCTCCTTTAAAAACCCTTTTCATTTCATCAATTTTGGGTAAAAAGAGTCGTCAACCACATACCCATCATATTTCCACTTTTTGGCCCATCATGATCCTACACATACCCACGCATTCACCTTGGGAAACTATGTCCTATTGTAGATACTAAAAACTGCTTTTGGATCCAAGTAAAGACATCCCAACCTTCTTAGATCTGCTGGTTAATTGTTGATGTTAGTTTTATCATAATACTTCACATTTCAAGTGGTAGATATCATAGGTTTGATTGTTTATGCACTTTTATCTTTCTCCCAAAACTACTATCTAGTCATATCTTTCATAAGGAAGTCAAGGCAGAATAGTGTCTAAAACCTAGGGTTGACTCACCTTAAGGGTTGTAAGTCAATTCTAATCATTTGTGGCACTATCGCTCTTCCTAATGAACAAGGGAAAGGTGGATTTGTGATAAGGTGGACACCCCCTCTTACTTTAATAGACTCCCACTTATCACATTCTTTGTCATTTAGGGAAGGAACCCCTTTCCCTTAGTTTCAAGGGGTATCTCTTATAGGTGTATGGATATAGGTATGTTAAGCCCATAAGATTTGATTCAGTTGGCAGTATCAATAATGACCATCATTGATGATATTCTTGATGATTTTTATTCAAGTTTTATTAAATGCATTTAGAGGACCAAAAATGGTTGATATTAAATTATTTACATTAGGTGTGGACCTCATGGATTTTTTATGACCTTAATTATGAGTGATAATGATAGAAGGGTTGTCATAAAAACATATAAAATAGGATAAACTAAAAAATTCCTTGATAGAAGTTTTAGGGCCGGGGTTCGAACATGGCATTGGATTAGAGGATACACCATTAGAAAGATTCTTTAATGATCCAGGACCTTATAAGACTTCCATACCATTAGGATAATCTCTTAATGTCTTAAATAGAAGAGACATGCTAATTTTAAAAATTATTTTCAATTTACATCAATGCATCTATCAAGGCTTATCTTTTAAGATGAGGATTTTTTTGAACCATAATTTTGTCATGATCATAGTGTTCTTGGTCACATGTCTCCATCCCAATATGATCACCATTAAGGATATTATTATATTATTAGATCAGGAAACAATATCAAGGTCTAATTAAATGCTCCTTTTGAATAGAAGATTAGGACAACAAGTATCTTTTCTCATAAACAATAATATAGCTAGTGAAAAGTAATCTATGATAAAAAAATAGAGATAAATCAAAATTGATTAGAAAGACAAACCATAAATCCAATATAAGGGCAGTGTGGGTGGGTATAAGACAAGATAGATAAATATGCACAAAATCCTAAAAGAGGATAGGTCAATTAAGCATGAGAGGAAAAAGGAAGTTTAGATATAAAAATAGAAAGTAAACTAATTTTTTTCTATAGATCTAAAAAACCCTAAGGTGATGAAAAGTCCTACAAAATAAACTAGTTTATGCAAGATTAGATAGATTCATAAAAATATAGAGAAAATTAAGGTTTTCTTAAGGTTATCCTAGGTTTATTAAGTAAATAAAAATATATAATTATGAATCAACCTAGATTAATTGATGTTCATGTTGAACATCGAGAATACTGAGAGGGGGGGTGAATCAGTATTCAATTAAACTTTTGAACATAGCTTATCCAATCATGTAAACACATTAACTAAAATAAAGAATGAAAGAATGAAAAATCCACAAAGTCACATAACACATGAACACTAGGATTTTTACATGGAAAACCCAAAAAGGGAAAAACCATGGTGAGGATTAGCTCAAAATGTATTATATCTAGATATAGTATATTATAGGGGCTCACTACCATGACACACTATCCTTATAAGGCTCACAACCAGAGTTAAATACAATACAAAATAGCTAATTTCCAAACTATGAACTAATACAAAGTGCACCTCCCTTGTGATTTATTTTAGTTCCTTTGAAGCTTTGTATATAAAGTACTACTTTCCTTAGTAGTCACTCAACAACTTTGCTCTTATTTTGATCTCTCACCACTGAATTTTCACCTTTGCATCATATGATACCACTCAAACTTGATATGTCATTCATGCTCACTCATCTTGTCTTCTCAGCTCCAAGATATCTCATATATATATATATATATATATATATATATATTTATATTTATTTATTCTCAAATACATTCACAAACATCAATTTAGATGTAAACAAAAAAAATCCAAAATGTGTAATACTTACTTTAGGTCAGCATGGATCTAAAATAGATCCAAATAACATTTTCAATGTATATTTCATATTCACAACATATATCATGTATTAGGTCGACTAGGAATTGGACCTAATCACAAAAAATTCCAATCATACATATGCTTCCCAATACATGCAACTTCTAGATTTGATTTTTCTTCATATTTACATATCACCAACATTAGTGAGACTATCTTTAGAACCACAACATGGGTATGTGTAGGATTATGATGGTCCAAAAAGTGGCAATATGATGGGTATGTGTAGGGTATGTGGCTGATGATTTTTTTTTTACCCAAAATTGATGAAACGAAATGGGTTTTTAAAGGATATTTTTAGTCTTCCATCAATATAAATTATGCTTTACTTTGAATTTAATAAATAATTATTATTCATTTTCTATTTGAATTACAACTCTTGTTTGATAGGCTGATTGAAAAGCATCTATCGCTTTCAAACAATATCACATTTTTTGAATCCAGAATATATGTGTCACATTCTATGCTTCACATACTATAGGATTAAAAAAAAATCAAATTTCATGAATTTTTGACCAAGTTAAGGTGGTCAGACATACAAGTTTTTATACTTTTTAAAATTTTTAATAAAAAAATCATGATTAATTATTTACTTGGGAAAAAAATATAAAAAAAATGCAACACATCAGGACATGAGTCCTCTCCTTATATCTAAAATCTTATAAAAAAATATTATCATTTTATTGTGGTTAGGGTGGTTAGACAAACACCTACTTCTTATTTTTTCCCTGAAATTTAAGTACTACTGCATTGAAATTTCAAATTTTCACCAAATAGATTTTTAAAAAAAATAAATCTAGTAGTTTAGAAACTACATTCAATTTGCTACAAATTCTATTCTTACATATTTTTGAAATAATATAGATAACTTATTCAAATTTTTATGTCAAGTTTCCTAACTTTGATATTTCTAAATTTTTTGCCACTTAAGGGCCTTTTTTTTCCATGATGATCCTGCACATACCCACACAAAAACATTCTTTTCAAGGAAATGCAGAATCTCCCACACTGATACATTGAATAGAGAGATGACAATGATATAGAGAGTTGAACTATGTCATTGATATCTTACAGTGCACTTCAGAACACTTCATGAGATCTTGAATATAGATGTATATGCTAGTCTTAATGGTATAGTTAAAAGTGTAGAGTCATACCTCTTCTTGTGGTAAAGTACGGACCCAAAAAACTAATGCACTAAACCACATCATCGTCAAAAGAGAACACTTAGCCAAATTCTTGATAGATCAATTTTCCAATATAGTTAGTACTGTAAAAATGACACCAAAAAAGCCTCCCCAAAATGTTGACATCAATTACAAAATTGGGTCAGCCGAATCAATCGATGTATGTACACTTCATGCTCATGTTTCCAAACTACATCAACAATGACAGGCTTTCAAACTTCCAACAATCTCCCCCTTTTTCATTGATGGCAACATGCATATCAAAAACATTTTCCATTCCTTTGAATCAATATTTATCTCTTCTAAACTTATCTCCCCCTTTCATAACTAAACTTGACTTTCCAAAATGGTTTTCCAACCATCAAAAATGTGATTAACACTTTCCAAGCATATTATCAAAAAAAAAAATTATTCCTACTATCTCTCCCCCTTTGACATCAATGGAAAAGGTCATGCAAGGGCCCAGTATGATTCCTTTCGACATATATATGTATACATCTACTTAAAAACATGATCATAAAGGAAAGACATGTCAACCTAAAGATGTAGATCCTTTGAGTTTCTTCAGAGTATCCTACCAAGAAGATTTTCCTTCTTCTAAAGAACATTTTGCATCTACCAGAGTCCTACATAGTAGTTCAAGAATTTTTAGAGACTCTATTTCTTCTTCCATAGTGTCGAGGATGAGGTTTATTTCTGATAGTTTATCAACACTAGCAAGGGAACTAAATATAGGAGTTTTCTTTATCTTTACTAAATCCCTTAGTGCCACATATTGTTTGATTGTCTTTGTCCTATGATTTTGTAAAGCAAAGAAATTATCTTGTAGTTGCATAATGCAAGACCACTTATGATTGTTCCTGTTACTTGCTAAATCATAAACATTTTCTTGAGTTCCTATTCAAATTTCAATTTGATTCATTTCATCCTTTTTACATTGTGTGCATTTAGACCACTTTAGAAAATATGATGTGTTGCTTCTTCTCAAGTTTGAACATCCTTCAATCCCTTTACGGTTTTTTGATGTGCATCTACACATTTCTTTTTGATATCTTCTAGATTCTCCTCTACAGTCCTTGCTTTTAACTCATTTCGAGTTTGTTCTTTTAGTTCAGAGATGATTCTTTCAACAAATCAACCACACTTTTGATATTTTCTATAGTAGAAACTGATGTATTAATGCTTGCATTGGGGATTACCTCTTTTAAAAATCTTATTGCTTCATCCAAGTCTTGTGTACTTCCAATTTCATGCTCATGTCGGGTCACATTAGTTTGTAATCTTCCTTTTTGTTCTATAACATCTTGCTTAATATCAACCAGAGGAATGACAATGCTTTTCCTTTTCTTACCTGTTATCCTTGAAGTACCAAATGCTTTAGTTTCAGATTTTTCCTTTGAGCTTGATCTGCTAGGGTCCTTAGGGCTTCCTAGAAGCACTTTTTCATAATGAATAACTTCCTCTTTAGTCACTTCATAATTCAACTCAAATCCAAACAAGTCTAGGCTTAATTGCTTCTATGAAGCAAAAGTCAGTAGAGAAAAGGAAATTGATATCTCTAGAGTTCCTTAAGACCACACTCTTGTGGATTCTTATTCTCTCATTCATTCTAATCTAAATTTTTTTGAATAATGCTGCAAGAGAATCCCCTTGAGCATCCACCCCACCAAGATTTCCCATAATTTTTCTTATCTGATGTGCAATGATTTTTGTAGTTGACCATTCTACTTTTCTAATTATCGATATTTCCTTCATGAAGTAGAAAAGTAAATAGATTATCAAAGCACATACGTAAACCTATGATTTTTGTTATTTTTTATTTCCTTTAGGTTCTTCACAAGTGTTGTCGAAGTAACTCACAAATATCATAATCATCACCATTCTCAATCATGTTAAGTGCAATGTGAGCAGCAATAGTGGACACTGTATAGCCATCATTAGGTAGGTAGATTTTTTGTCCAACAAGCACTATAGCATATCGGATAGCCAAATTCCCAAATGTACTGAAGGTGAGTTCCTTTCCTTCGAGAGTAGCACCATTCCTTTCAATTAATTCCTTGACTTTGATAGAATTCCAAACTAGAATTGGTCCAAAGGACCATAAACCAATTACATCCCTTATTGCTTCCCTCATTATTGAATATACACCATCAATCCAAATAGATTCATCATGAATCCTTCTCAATACAATTCTAATGTACCTCTTATTACCTTCAAATAATGGAAACTTTTGCCACACATCCAATTTATTTTCAATTAGGGTTTTGTATTCCAATTTTATGGCATCATTATTTTCTTTCAATTCACTTTTCCATAATACACTTAATTAAATAGAGGAAATTTCTTCTATTTTCCCATGAATGTATCCACATAAATCCTTAGTAAGTGAAACTCCAAAGGGAGTGTTGGAAAATGCACCTGTCGAGTCTTCCAATAGACCTTTCCAATAATGTCTCTTTAATTTAGATTACAGTCTCTTTGAAAAATTTACTACCTTCAACCCTTCCATTACATCTAAAATAAAAATGTCAAAGAAGAATTAAGTATGCATAATACTTCTTGAATTTTCTTCAACAAATATTAGGGTTTTGATGCTCTGCTTTTGGGCAATGCCTTGAATCCACTTCTTCAATTTTCTTCTCCTTCACATCAATTGAATTTTTCTTCTCAAATATGTTCTTAACTCCATGATTTGACCTATAACAGTAAATGCGTCAGCAATAAATGTTTCAAAAAAAGCTTATAAACTTTGAAACCTTGTATCCATAGTTAATTTATAGAACCTCCACAAACTTTTGCATCGTAATAATTCCTTCTGCAACTTTCTTCTATAGCTTCATAAATTCCTCTTCCATGATATATCTTCATGTCAAGTCTCGACACCTCATATGTCCAGGGGGTTATTAGATTTTTTTGTTAATGCCCCCCTTAAGCCTTATCATGGGCTTAGTTTTCAGAAGAAATATCTATATGTCAGAGGTAGGTAAAGATGCTTTTGAAGTTCATGATTCATCTCAGTTATTAGACTCCTCTTTCTTTCTCCATGTATTTTCCATTTCCTTCTTAACCTCAATAGGATCAACTTTCTTTATAGATTCATTCCTCTTTACCCGATTAGACTCTCTTCTATTTTTGCTTTTGCAAAATCTTGAAATAGGTTTGGGTTTGTTGCAAAAATAGTACACAAAACTTCTCCAACTTCTATTCATCCTTGATCTACACTGGCTAGCCTTATGTCTAAATGCATTGCATTTATAATATTAGCCATTCAAATATTGAAACATTCTCCTAGTATTGTATTTATTCATCATTTGACTTCTACACTCAATACTTCTATGTCCAAATTTCTTGCATGAAATTTTTTTTCCAGACAAGGATCCAACAATCTAATTCATTATGATCCTACATTATATTTCCTTATGTCCAAATTTATTGCATGAAAATAAATACCAATGAAATATGGGTACCTTTGATCATCTGGTTGTTTGACATGAGATCTTCTAGCATTGCTTCTTTGATTTTTGATTTTTCTTCTATTTCCTTGAATCTTCTTTTGATTGTCAACCTTAGTAGGTTTCTAATTTTTTTTTTAAATTTTTCCTTCTTCAAGTCCCAAACCAATTTGTCCTTAAATGGTTTTTGTATTGCAATCAATTCATCAGGCATTGTAGTACTTATTTTGAATTTCTCCTCATGTATTCTTAGCTTTCTCAAATCAGATTTGAGATTTACCACTTCTTGTTCAAGTCTAGAGCATTCTTCAATATTGCTTTGTACCAATGCATTTAGATAGTCTTCAATCCTTCATTTTTATTCCATTTGCACTTTCAGTCCATAGATCTCTTCATTTTCTTACTTCAACTATACATTGACTACCCTATTTCTTTCTTTAAACTTCTTGATTTGTTCTCTCAGCGTTTTGATACATTCATTTACTTCTCTTAGGCTTTCCTTTAGACTTTTGTTCTCAGTTTCAACTCTATCAAGATCTTCAAGAGCAACTTTAAGTTTTTTTGTTCCCTCAGCACACATACCCCATTCGAAACAGGGACCCTTTCTTTCCTATTTCCTCACCAGGTCACTTTTGTTCTTGCCTCATTTTTGCGTGGCCCCTGTTTTGGTGTTCTAAATGGTCAATGAGATTTAGTGAATTAATCTTGAGTTGGCCATGTTTTTCCCCCCTAAAATTTTCAAGGCCCTAGGCCTTCGTGGAGTTCCCTTAACTATTTTCCTTTGCTTTCCAAAATTGGCATCCAAGGAGCCTAGCAGATCCGCCCCTTTGGGTAATCTCTCATGGGTTTCCCTCACCCTGTGGTCATTTGAAATGACCATCCGACAACTTTCCACCTATTGGGACCCATGTGCTTGTTTGTCATTTCCCTTACTATTGAACTTCTGGATGACCATCATCTAGCTACCTTCTGCCTAGCAAGTTCTGCCGTTCCCGATGCCTTTTCCTTCATCAAACCCCTAACGACTGAGCTCTCACCACTATCTACCCACTGGACTCCAAGCTTCCTGTGGCCATTTCCAAATGACTTCTCACCAACCCCAGCGCTACATTACAATCATTAATAGGGTGCATTTAATAAGCTATTTCTATAAATAGCCAAGTTTTAGTTGTCATTTTCACCTATTAGTCAATTAGAAAAGAGTCAGAGTTCCCTCTAATGCCACCGTTGCTCCTACAACACTCATTCACCACTTTGAGATCTTTGCTACTTGTTGGGTCACCCTAATTCATCAAGTTCTTGAGGTAGGTTTTCTGCCACGTGCCATGCTTTATGGTTTCTTTGATTTCTATGTAAACTGATAAATTTAAAGGGGGAAAACTTGATAATCATCTAGAATGGACCGAAGCGCACAAAACCCACATGTTAAAATATCGATAAAACTTCAAACTCGATCCATGTGTCATCCACGGAACTCATGTTCTTTGCCATTGTTCATCAACCAGGGCCTTCATCCCTTGTGGGCCCGCACCCTCACTGTTGTCATCATTAATGTTGAAAATGATTTGAACTTGAAATTCCAGTCATCTATTCTGGGTCCAACCTCATGGTAAGACCCCTCTCCTTAGCTTCCTAAACTCGGTTAAAATTCACAAAATGAAATAAGGATCCATCAAACCACTCAGGTCCCTAGACGCTTATTTTTTTCCACAAAATGCCTTTTGGCTTTGTAGTTTTAAATGGCTAATCACTAATGACTTTTCGCCCTCTAGGTCCTACCCCGTCGATCACCTATAAACTCAATTTGTGCAAAATCTTAAGCCCTCATCCATCCCAGGTCCCTCTTTACAAATGTCCGCTTAGGGAATTTCGTTTGTGTCTTGCCATCTCAAACGGCTTTTCCAACCCATCTTTTTGACCTTTGGATCCCGAGTCTACCTCTGCCAACCAACTTCATTTGCACACCAAAATGACCAAGTCTAGGCTTCATCGCAGGCCCCTCTTTGCTGATTTCTATCTATGGACTATCGTGGTTAACTCGTCATCCCAAACGGCTCCTACCGGCCGACATCCTACCCTCCAGATCTCGATCTCACTGTGATTTCCAATATGAGAAAATGAAAATGGTTAAGTAATGAACCTTAAGCGGGTTGTTCCCCATAGGTCATCACACCCAGAACTCCATCCTAACTTCTTTGTCCTCAAATGGAGAATTACCCTCATCTAGCCACTACTTGGAACTTGACCTCCCCGTTTCCTTTGGACTCTTTAGTGATAGAAAAATTAAACACAATGGCTCCACCTCCTGGCGGACCCAATGTTGTGGGTCTCTCTCGCCGAGCCTTTATATGACTTTCACCATTTCAAATGGTAGTGGCCTAACATCCATCTTCTCCCTCCAACCGAAAAGACCTAAGTGCCAAGTGAGTTATATTGTTGCCTTCCAAAGCTTCAGATCTTGTAATGTGGAATTCTTCCCACGAGTCACCGCTTTGCCAATGTCATTTCAATGGAAGACCCTTAAAGAACCAAGCTACTCCCTGATTCTGCTTATCTAAAATTTGATCTTAATGCCCTTGAAACTTCAAAATGAATTTGACCCATGTGCCAAACTAGAGTGACCTCCTTGGTGGACCCCATACATTGACCAAATCTTAAGACCGGTTGGGACAATTGGGTTGTTGTGCCCTGATTGTCACCCCTCCTGTAGCTATTCCAAAATGGCCATTAGCCCAGGAAGGTCCGCACCCCTGGGCCTGAACTATTGAAACTCCTTCCTGTGAAAGGATAATGTGAATCTGGAAGATATGTTAGGATTCTTAAATGATGAATTATCTAATCTAACATTGTTTTGTGGGATTTTGGCTAACTTTCCCATGTTTTCATGCTTGAATGTGCTTACCTCTTTCTCACCCGTAGGATATATGGAACCAGGTGTAGGACCCTTAGAGGTGGCCATGAAGAAGGACAAGGGAAATAAAATAGCCAAAGCACCCCATGGAAAAGAAGACGAAGACTAGATGAAGTACAAGTTCCAAGGGGAACCTCTCAACTCTAAGGTCACCACACATTGGAAGGAAATCTCAAACACAAACATCAGGCACATCGATACCGATGAATTCAAGCAAAGGAACTAGATTAACCCCATAATAAAATGTATGAGAAAGATAAAAAGTAGTGGTTGGCCAAGGCTGTTGGTTTTCCACTTGCTCTTGTTGCCCCTAAACTCATAATGGCCTATAGAGAGGCATACCGAGAAGAGGCTAGAACAATAGTGGATAGAGATGGGAATGTTTTGGCTAACTTGTCTATGAAGTCAATAGGGAAGACCTTCCATATCCCTACCTTTGGGGAGATGGAGGAGGAATCCAAGGAAGATGGCAAGGAGATGTGGGATAAAGACCCTCTCAAATGTAAAAGGCTTATAGATCAATACTGGTTAAAAGAAAAGAGGGGCAGTGCAGCCAAAGTGCCCTGGGAGCTCTTCCACAATGACTTCTATGAGGATTACCATGAATTGGTAACCCTATTGAGAAGAGTCATGGACCTTCCAACCATTGCTTACTTCCAAGAGTGGATGTTGTAATTCATAGAGGGGATTATTTCTGGTAAAACCAAGTTATATTGGGTGGGAATAATCAGTAATTTCTTGCATGAGAAATTTGTAGCTGTGAAGAAGACCTCACGCTTCTACATGACTTCATACTTGGTTTATTTACTAGCTGGCAAGATACAATATAGGGGCTTATTTTTAGCACCAAATATAAAACTGGATAAAGAATTGAAGGTTTATGATAGATACCCTCAACTATAGTACATGAATTTTAAGAGGGATTATTGCAGAGTCTATGACACTTTCATAGGTCACATTATCAGATTGCTTGGGGGTAACTTTGAAAGAACATTCTCCCATAGTGCTAATGCCTTCCTCTTCCAATTCACATTCTTGTTCATACAATTTCCAAAGTTCACACACATCAGAGCTGAAGGGTTCTCAGAGAAACCATACAAGTTGCCCCAATACCCAAACGACTGGATAATATTGTTGGAACTCTCTCGGTAGTTGCGACATCCACACGCCCTCCTAAGCAGCAAGCATAAGGTTGGGATCCATTATCTCCTCTCCTTTGGTTAGTGGATTTATGAACTCCACACATCTTAATGTGCATAAAATTTAGATAAGGAACTCGTGGAGTATCATTTGAAGTTCCACATTGCCCAACCACAAATGGACCCTTATGGAAAACTCAAAAAGATGGTTATGGCTAAATATACTCATGGGCATAATGTTGAGGAATTTTGGGCCAATTGCAAGGATGACAAAGAAGTATAAATGAGGCACTACATGTGCATGACGATCTATTTCATGAAGAAGGTCAACTTGTTTATTGTACCATATCAGGTGGTGGAGGATGAAAATATGGTGATGGATCCTTGGTATAATGTAGTTGCTAATCTACTGCTACTGCTGATTGATTGGAATGAAAAAGAGGTTGATGACCTTGATATTCTAACAAATCTTATTGAGGCTAGAACCAAGGAATGGATTGATGGGAAGATTTCCCAATTTAAGAAACAAGGAGTCAACCTAACCTATGAGGATCTCGAAGATGAGCCGACAAGTGAGATTGATAGTGGGATAGCTAGTGGAAAAAATTCAAAATCTCCTCCAGCCACTAGGTCAAGGAAGAGAAAAGAAGCGGCTGAAAGTTAGCCCAAGCCCAGTGTATGCAAGAATAATAACAAAGGGTGAATCCTCCAAGAGATTGAAGACATCAGGAATACCTACCATCTAGGAGGACCCTCTCCATGAAGGAGAAGAAGTAGAGGTCGAGTAGCCAAAGTCTCCAACTGTTGCCTCCACTCTTGCAACCACTGTTGTTGTTGATATTGCTATTGGTGTTGCCTCTTTTCCTACCTCCCAGGCGATGGTTCCTACTTCCCTTCCTATAGTGGATATCTTAGTCCACCTTTCCTCCACCCCACCCATGGCCCAAGTGATTATAATAAACTCTTATTCTGCTACCACCTCTTTGCTCTCCTCTTCCTCCATGTCTTTGATGACATCTCTTCCACTAGAAACAACCACAATGTCAATGCCCACTCTCTTGCTCCTGGATGCCTTCTCCTGCCATAAGCAAAACATTCCTATGGAGCTATCTGGGGTATTGATGAACCCAACCATACAAGCTACCTTCGCAAAAAAAAATTCCAGTCTTCCTATCCATACTCCTCCAACTGAACCACCAAAGATGAAGACCACCATGGAAATATCAAAAGAGTTGGAGCGAAAAGAAAGGGAAGATACAAAAGAGATGGAAGAGGAAGTAGATGATTACCATGAGCACCCTGAGTACCAACATTTGACAATTGATAAGGTGGTGCGTGAGGGAGAAGAAACACAATCTTCAGAGGAAGACATTGAGGAGTATGGTGCCAAGTACACTATGGAAAATTTTGATCTCGACCTTGAAGAGGAGTTGGCTTAGCAACTCAAGAATATTGGAGATGAAGTAGAAAGGTAGCCTTCTGATGAGGAAAATAACAC
>VDFB02000003.1:205139520-205183839 GCA_007258455.2 Sequoia sempervirens
AATCCTCTTTGAAAAATTTCAATCTCCTTTGCATTGAATTCTCAAGGGTTCTTGAGTGAAGCATTAAGGTTTTTGTATCTCTCTCCTTTTAGGTCTAAAACCCTAGAAGTGTAAGAGAGCCCCACATAAAAAAAAAAATCGGTTTGATACCATTGATAATATTCCTTGAAAGGATAATCAACTCATGTAGATGTAATGGCAAGTGTTGCATCCCTTGTATCTTCTAATGATCCTTCTATGGATTTCACATTTTTCATGCATACAATTACCAAGCCATCAATAGATGAAAAAGTGAAAGAAGCATTAGTGACCAATATTGACGCCTCTATTGAATGGTACAAACTAATATTTAATTATTTAAAAGAAGGTTCCTTTTTGAAACCAACCACTAGAAACACTAGAGCTCGTATTAGGAAACTTGCTACTAGATATGTAATCCTAGTGGATGTCTTATATAGACGATCCTTTGATGGTATTTTACTTAGATGTCTTAAACAATCGAAGATCCCAATAGCCCTTGAGGAAGCTCATGCTAGTACTTGTAGGTGTAATTTTGGGGGAAGATTGCTAGTTCAAAAATTAATTTACATAGGATATTATTGGAGACATATGGATCAAGATTGTTTTGATCATGTCAAGAAATATCACAAATGTCAGGAGCATAACAATATAATTCACACTCTCACTTCTGAACTTCTTTCCCAAGTTCCTATTTGGCCATTTTTAGTTTTGGGTTTAGATATCATTGGAAAGATATCCCCTCCCTCTTCTTCTAGTCATATGTTTATCATAACTGCCACAAATTATTTAACAAAATGGGTAGAAGTCATTCCTTTTCATCCCACAATAGCAGATAAAATTTTCCATTTCATATTGGAACACATTATTGCTCACTTTGGTCTTCCTTCTACATTAGTTTCAAACAATGGTATACCATTTAAGAAAAATTATGTGAAGAGTTTTTTGGAAACATTTCACATTCAACATCATTTTTCAACACCATATTACCAAAAATTTAATGGTCAAGCGGAAGAAGCAAATAAAACACTTGACCAAATCTTGTGAAAAATGGTAAGAAAATAAATAAGGACTGGCATAC
Source organism: Sequoia sempervirens (assembly GCA_007258455.2). Classification (NCBI taxonomy): domain Eukaryota; kingdom Viridiplantae; phylum Streptophyta; class Pinopsida; order Cupressales; family Cupressaceae; genus Sequoia; species Sequoia sempervirens. The sequence goes on from VDFB02000003.1 coordinate 205,140,620, forward strand.
TCAATTATCATTTGTATTACTAGCCTATTACACTAGTATTTGAACATCTACAAAAAACACACCTTATAATCTAGTCTATGGTACTGACACAATAATGCCCTTGGAGTTAAAAATTTCTTCATTACAAATTGCTCTTTGAGGACTTAATGATTATACCACTTATAAAGAAAAATAGTTAAAACAAATTGAAATGCTTGATGAAAAAAGTATTGATGCTCTCAAGCATCTTCAAGCCTATTCAAAAAGAATGCAGCCTAGGTACAATGATAGTGCCATTCCTCACTCATTTAACAAAGGTGATTTAGTATTATATGAAAATCAATGCAATGTTAATGCCAGCCCAGGTGAAAAAGTAATTTTTATTCCAAATTAGTTAGGACCTTGCATCATTCAATAGAGATGGGTTTGTTGCATATACATTAGCAGAAATGGATGATACACCTCTTAAAGAACTTATCAATGTTGCACATTTGCACATATATTACACTTAACATCTCTTTTGAATAATATGCATATTAAAGCATGTTCTTAGATTTAGTAGATAGTTTTCTATTTTATCTTGCACTGATTCATTCTTGACAAACATTTCTTGTGTGTCTTGAACAATAGAGTAATTTTTCATTAGTTGGATTATTAATTGTTGCTACATGCTAGTCAATTTCATGTGTGTTGTGTTAAATTATATCATTATATGTATTTAATTTTCCATAATTAGATCATAAGAGAATTTAATTTAACATGATTACACTTAATCCAAATGTTGTATCTAAATAAACATAGGTGTTTAAGTTAGATCACATATATAAAGTTAGATCACAGAGAAATTTACTAAATAATCTACACCAATACTATTTAATAGATCACATTGACATCTAATCTAAGTAAAAACACAAAGATAATGAAAATGCTCATATATATTAATCACAAAGGTTTATATACATGATCACCACAATGTGGCATAATAAAAACATAATTACACCTAAGTGGGCCTATGAATACTAGATCCCTCGAGGCCTAGTGGTGGTGCTCACCAAGAGACCTTGGATCATGTGTGGTTCATGGAACTAACCCAATCTTGTAGGCCTCAGAGCTCACCCTCTACAAAAATGGTGTGTATGAGTAATGTGACATGTTCCTACTTTTCCTGATCTCTATTTTCTTGTAGTCTTGCTTGCTCTACCTAAACTCTAGCAAGATCTCCCTGTAGTATACCAAGCTTTCTCCATATGATAGCCACTAACTCACTCTCTCAATCAAAACTTGGGTGACTTGAAGCTCCTCATATGCAGTATGGAGCTCTATAAATGTAGCACTTGACTGATCCTGCTGAAATCTATAACCTGAAGGGCCCTCATAGCCTCCTCATATGTTTTCCTCCATCGTGCTAAATTCTCAAATAGGTCTACATGGTTCCCTGCCATAGTTGGTGGCCCATTCTCTACTCATCTAGCCTGCTGTGGGCGTAGGGAAGGGGTCATCTATGTGATGATATATCTAAAAAAATCCTACCACTCCTAGATATCACCTGCAATAAGTGAAACATAAAATGCATTAGGACATGATATAATAATAAATCCATAATTTGAACTTAAAACATAATAAAAATAATACATCATTACCTAGGTCACTAGCTCACCCATCAAGCTCCTAATGAGTAGGAAGTGTGGAAGGTCCAACACCATTACTTCCTCCATACTCATGATATACCATACCTGTTGCACTCATTGATTGCAATCAAGTATCTCTAGGAGAAGCTAAGGGTCTCTCCTTGGGGGCATATGCAAAATCCACTGGCTCAATAGGATCATCTCTCATCAACTGCTCTGTCTCCTCTTCATCCTCCTCATCCTCATCTACCATATTATCCATTCTATCTTCATCCTCTGTATCACCATCCATGACTTTGTCCTCTCTCTCATCCTTGTGACTTGGAAGAGGTGTAGCATTTCCACCAGGGGTGCTACAAAGGGAAGACTACTGCAAGCCATGCTCCTACCCACCAGCTCATATATTATCATGGCACCTATGTTGTCTTGATTTGATGTTGGGGGCATGTCAGGATCCTCGTTCAAAATTATAGAAATGACATCATCTATCATAGGTCATCGAATGTCTCTTAGACAAGAACCACTCTATGTTGATCTTAGGTATGTAGGTCATGGCCTTGGCAGTATCTAAATCTATCTAGACTTCCTCATGACATGATCATAGTAGAACGGTAAGACTATTTGTCGCCCTAATAAGAGCCTATCCTGCTACATCCTAACAAGCTATTGTGTGAGATCAAGCCATTACAATATGGTTTTGTATGGTTTGCATACTATGTCATCCTCATCAAGTTGATCAAATCTAACCCTCCAGAACTATAGGTCCTGAACCTACCAAATCTATCTCAACATGTAAAGCTAAAAGCTCGAGGGTAAAAAATGGCTACTACTATAAGATAACCTATTAGCCTCATGCACGTGATATTCTCAAAATACCACAACTGTAATAGTATACAATGCATGATGTTGTATAAGTCTATGTACAAAACACCCAAGATCATAGTATAGATGAGTTAACATATTGTGACCTCAAGAATAGATAGTCTGATGTCGCTCCATATGTTGAATGTTACATACAAAGCCTCCTTTTATGTGTGTTCCTTATTCATCTAGAACTAATTCTAGGGCTATTGTGATCAATATAATTCATTGTAATAGAGGTGCATAGGACTATAGCATCCAATCCAACTCAATGTAGGATCCCACTCGCCTTGCAGTTGTAGGGTGGTTGAGACAATTATTAATGCCTCCTTGCATCTATCGATATGTCTACCCCTCCTTGAAGTAAAGCGCCTATTTGTGGATGGGTATCTTAAGGATCTGATGAATGTCATCCAATGTGACCATCATCTCACCTAACAAAAGATGGAATGTGCATGTATTGAAATTCCATCTCTCAATGAGTGTCATCAACATGGCATCATGATACCTTGTGGGAGGCATAATGTAGATCCAAAAGATTCCATCCTCATGTAAAATCTCCTCCCCCTCGAATAGCCAGATCACTTGCTCCTAGAGAAGGGTAAAAATATGGCCACCTAGGTGTTGTCATGCACGTGGTGGAACCTAAAAAAGATGAAATAAATCATCAATAATATGCCTAAAATTTTCAATAAAATCACTAAAAGTACAATTAATATATCCTTGGATGCTTTAGAAAAAATGGGACGCTTTGCGACATTTTCGGATGAGGAGTCTAGGATGCTTTTTCCATTCTATGACACTTTGCAACAATTTTGGATGGGGTCCTAGAACATCTAAACTATGCATAGAAAAATCATGTAGAACATAAAAAACAAATCAAAAGAGAGTGTATAGTGGACTCACACAGACAAAAGATCAGCAAATATCCAATATGGGGGGTCAGTATGCTCATTGGCTTGGCATATCTACTCCTCTCTACAACATTGTAATTTTCAGAAGGAAAATTTCAAAATATAGTTACAATTGTCATTTTTATTAACATATAATCAAATGTATAAAGACATAACATTTCATTCAAACCAACATAATAGGGGCTAGAGAACTTTGTTTTCAATGTCATTTTTTATGTTGGATTCGTGATTCCATCCCTGATCTTATTGAATGTCTATCAGTATGTGGTATTATAATTTCAATATCCTATTGTCAAAATTTCTCATAACACACAACACAGATCAATGAGGTTAGATTTTTACCTTGATTCCACTTCCATAAAGCAAGTAGAATCAGGGGGCATACATCTACCATTGAATTCAATTCTTTGTAGAAGTTTAATAAGATGATTTTGAATAGTTAACAAATTAGTTTTGCAGGTTGTGGTTCCTAGCATTGTGTTTTGTAGATGACTACATTGGGAGCTTAATTCTCCCCATTTGAGAATGAATCAATATGAGTATCCTTTTATAAAGCATAATTTATTTTCAAAGTACTTTAGCTTGCATAGGCATGTAGTGTCATATGGCCACTAAAGTGGGGGCTAAATGTAGTGTATAAAATTATACTCCTTTCTAAGTGAAAGTACAATTTCACACTTAATTGGGACCTATTTTAGTGACCTTCCTTTTATGCATTATTATCCTTCAAAATAGGCCCCTAATCCTCTTTATTAAACATCCCAAGGCCTATTTTAATCATTTTATGACACCTCTAACGTGCGTACTGAACAAAATGCATTTAATTAATTCAAAGGCCTCAAAAGAAATGAGTCTTGGAAAGTTAGGTCAAAGACCCATTCTCCCTTGGGTGAATGGGTCCCCATTAGATTCCAAAACCCAATTTAAAATATGTTTTTGGTGGAATCTTAATGTTCAAAATTCAAGTTTCAAAGGTCGACTATTAGGGTTTAATAATCAATAAATTAGAGAAGCCTATAAAGCATAGTCTTTTCACCATTTCAAACTAGTTTGACAAGATACGAGAATATATCACAAGATTAGTACCCCAAGAGTAAGGAGAAGCCATTAAAGAAAGAAAGGTTAGAGTCTTGGAGCAGCATTTATATAAGCAGCCTTTGTGAGTCTCTGTAAGCTTCATTTTTCCATGCTGGATCAAGTACTGTTCATGATTTCCAGCATTGATGCCAAGGGTGGATCTTGATGGATTCTAAGTTTTGGGACATGCACCTAGCCATTCTCCCTAACCTAATGAATTTTTTCGTAAGTGATCCAATCTTCTATCTTCATTATACTAGCCACCTAAAGCAAGGTATAATCAGATTTTAGATCTATTAGGTGTTTTGACTTCTCCCTAACTAGGTCTTTATCATTTTTAATGTTCATTTAGGGATCTTACTCTACCACACTTGAATAAGGCTTCTTGGTATTTTAGCTCTTGGCACCTTAGATACACTTAAGGTCAGGGCTTGCACCCACTATTATTTATCATAATTTCATCCTTTTATCAAGTTTTAATTACCAAACTTGGAGTTTGAATAAGGAAAACCCTCATACAACAAACCAAAATCTTTAGTTTTTACTACAGATGCAGACTCTAGACTAAAGGTTTGAAAGTACAAGAGCAAAGTGTAGAAGGGGGGCTATATGATAAGATTTTGAAATTTTAAAGCCCTCTACTAGGACCTTGATATGTGCAGGATCATCATGGAAAAAATAGGCCCTTACATGCATGGCGCGAAAATTTATAAAAATCTGAGTTAGGAAATCCTGGCCATAAAATTCTTAAATAAGTTATCTATATTATTTCTAAAAAATATGTGTTAAATAGAATCAGAGTAAATTGAATGTAGTAGTAATTTTAAATTCCTCATGAAAAATAAGAAGTATGCGGCCCATCCAATTAAATTCTAACCACAATAAAATGATAAATTCTTTTTATAAGATTTTAGATATAATTAGAGGACTCATGTCTCATGTGATGTATATATTTTCTAATTTTTTCCTTAAGTAAATAATAATTAAATTATGAATTTTTAGCTTACAACTTTTAAAAAATATTAAAACCATGTCCCAAATTCACCTGAATTTGGTCAAAACTTCATGAAATTCAATTTTTAATCCTATAGTAAGGAGAATCATAATCGTAATGTATATTTTAGATTCAAAAAGTGATATTGTTTGAAAGCTATAAATGTTTTTCAACTAACATATCAATTAGGACTTTAGTCATAATTCAAAAAAGAAAATGTAATGTACAATTATTTATTAAATTTGAAGTAAAGCATAATTTATATTGGTGGAAAGTTGAGAATCTCCTTTAAAAACCTTTTTCATTTCATCAATTTTGGGTAAAAAATAGTCGTCAACCACATACCCATCATATTTCCACTTTTTGGCCCATCATGATCCTACACATACCCACCCATTCACCCTTGGGAAACTATGTCCTATTGTAGAGACTAAAAACCACTTTTGGATCCAAGTAAAGACATCCCAACCTTCTTAGATCTGCTGGTTAATTGTTGATGTTAGTTTTATCATAATACTTCACATTTCAAGTGGTAGATGTCATATATTTGATTGTTTATGCACTTTTATCGTTCTCCCAAAACTACTATCTAGTCATATCTGTCATAAGGAAGTCAAGGCATAATAGTGTCTAAAACCTAGAGTTGACTCACCTTAAGGGTTGTAAGTCAATTCTAATCATTTGTGGCACTATCGCTCTTCCTAATGAACAAGGGAAAGGTGGATTTGTGATAAGGTGGACACCCCCTCTTACTTTAATAGACTCCCACTTATCACATTCTTTTCCATTTAGGGAAGGAACCCCTTCCCCTTAGTTTCAAGGGGTATCTCTTATACGTGTATGGATATAGGTATGGTAAGCCCATAAGATTTGATTCAGTTGGCGGTATCAATAATGACCATCATTGATGATATTCTTGATGATTTTTATTCAAGTTTTATTAAATGCATTTAGAGGACCAAAAATGGTTGATATTAAATTATTTACATTAGGTGTGGACCTCATGGATTTTTTATGACCTTAATTATGAGTGATAATGATAGAAGGGTTGTCATAAAAACATATAAAAGAGGATAAACTAAAAAATTCCTTGATAGAAGTTTTAGGGCTGGGTTTGGGATATGACATTGGATTAGAGGATACACCATTACAAAGATTCATTAATGATCCAAGACCTTATAAGACTTCCATACCATTAGGATAATCTCTTAATGTCTTAAATAGAAGAGACATGCTAATTTTAAAAATTATTTTCAATTTACATGAATGCATCTATCAAGGCTTATCTTTTAAGATGAGGATTTTTTTGAGCCATAATTTTGTCATGATCGTAGTGTTCTTGGTCACATGTCTCCATCCCAATATTATCACCATTAAGGATATTATTATATTATTAGATCAGGCAACAATATCAAGGTCTAATTAAATGCTCCTTCTAAACAGAAGATTAGGACAACAAGTATCTTTTCTCATAAACAATAATATAGCTAGTGAAAAGTAATCTATGATAAAAAATAGAGATAAATCCAATATAAGGGCAGTGTGGGTGGGTATAAGACAAGATAGATAAATATGCACAAAATCCTAAAAGAGGATAGGTCAATTAAGCACGAGAGGAAAAAGGAAGTTTATATATAAAAATAGAAAGTAAACTAACTTTTTTTTATAGATCTAAAAAACCCTAAGGTGATGAAAAATCCTACAAAATAAACTAGTTTATGCAAGATTATATAGATTCATCAAAATATAGATAAAATTAAGGTTTTCTTAAGGTTATCCTAGGTTGATTAAGTAAATAAAAATATATAATTATGAATCAACCAAGGTTAATTGATGTTCAGGTTGAACATTGAGAATACTGAGAGGGGGGGTGAATTAGTATTCAATTAAACTTTTGAACATAGCTTATCCAATCATGTAAACACATTAAATAAAATAAAGAATGAAAGAATGAAAAATCCACAAAGTCACATAACACATGAACACTAGGATTTTTACATGGAAAACCAAAAAAGGGAAAAACCATGGTGAGGATTAGCTCAAAATGCATTATATCCAGATATAGTATATTATAGGGGCTCACTACCATGACACACTATCCTTATAAGGCTCACAACCAGAGTTAAATACAATACAAAATAGCTCATTTCCAAACTATGAACTAATACAAAGTTCACCTCCCTTGTGATTTATTTTAGTTCCTTTGAAGCTTTGTATATAAAGTATTGCTTTGCTTAGTAGTCACTCAACAACTCTGCTCTTATTTTGATCTCTCACCACTGAATTTTCATATTTGCATCATATGATACCACTCAAACTTGATATGTAATTTATGCTCACTCATCTTGTCTTCTCAGCTCCAAGTTATCTCATATATATATATATATATATATATATATATACATATGGGTATAAAAGTGTGGATCATCATGGAAAGATAAAATTCCTTAAGGGCAAAAATAAAAAAAAAATTAGAGTTAAGGAACTTGGACATGTAAAATTTGAATAAGTTATCTATATTATTTCAAAATATGTAAGTATAGAATCTGTAGCAAATTGACTATAGTTTATAAATAATTAGGTTTGTTTGAAAAATATCTCTATTTGGTGAAAATTGAAATTCTAAAATGCAAAGAGTAATTTAAATTTTAGTGAAAAATGGGTAGGTGTCTATCTAACCACCCTAACCACAATAAACATACTTGGCTTTGCAAGATTTTAGATATAAGTAGAGGACCTTGGGCGTCTCGATGTGATGCATATTTTGTAATTTTTTCCAAGTAAATAATTAATTATGATTTTTTATTACAAATTTTAAAAAATATAAAAAATTTGTATGTCCTAATTCATCTTAGCTTGGTAAAAAAATTAATGAAATTCAATTTTTATTTTTAATCCCATAGTATGCAAAGCATAGAATGTGACACATGTTTTAGATTCAAAAAGTGTGATAGCATTTCAAAGTTGTAGATTTTTTTCAATCGGCCTATCAATCAGACTTTAGTCGTAATTTGAATAGAAAAATGAATAATAATTACTTATTAAATTCAAGGTGTAAAGAATAATTTATATTGGTGGAAAGCTAAAAATCTCCCTTTAAAAACCCCTTTTGTTTTAATCAATTTTGGGTAAAAATAAAGTCACCACATACCCATCATATTGCCACTTTTTGGCCCATCATGATCCTCACAAGACATACCCATATATATATTTTGTGTGTGTGTGTGTGTGTGTGTTTATATATATATGTATGTATATATATATATATATATGTATATATATATATGTATATATATATATACAAATACATTCACACACATCAATTTAGGATGTAAACAAAAAATCCAAAATGTGTGTGTCATTTAATTTAGGTCAGCATGGATCTAAAATAGATCCAACTAATATTTGCTAAGTATATCTAATCTTCTCAACACATATGATATATTAGGTTGGCTAGGAATTGGACCTAATCATAAAAAATTCCAATCATACATATGCTTCCCAATACATGCAACTTCTAGATTATCTTTTCTTCATATTTGATATCGCCAAAATTAGTGAGACTATCTTTAGAACTACAACATAGGTATGTGCATGATCATGATGGTCCAAAAGTGGAAATATGATGGGTATGTGTAGAATATGTATTGATGACTTTTTACCTAAAATTGATGAAACGAAAAGGGTTTTTAAAGGAGATTTTTAGTTTTCCATCAATATAAATTATGCTTTACTTTGAATTTAATAAATAATTATTATTCATTTTCTATTTGAATTACAACTCTTGATTGATAGGCTGATTGAAAAGCATCTATCACATTCAAACAGTATCACATTTTTTGAATCTGAAATATATGCTTCACATACTATAGGATTAAAAAAAAATTGAATTTCATGAAGTTTTGACCCGGTTAAGGTGGTCAAACATACAAGTTTTTTTTAATATGTAAGAAAAAATTCATAATTAATTATTTACTTGGGGAAAAAAATTAAAAAATATGCATCACATCAGGGACATGATTCCTCTTACTCTATATCTAAAATCTTATAAAGAATATTATCATTTTATTGTGGTTAGGTGGTTAGACAAACACCCACTTTTAAATATATATCGTTTCCACAACGAGCATAATGGTAGAGTTTCAGCTTACCAGGTGGAGACTACAGTCATCGCCAGCATCACACTTCGTGCAAATTTTAGCTCCCTCTCATCCTCGATGATGATCAACAAGTGATCCCCAAAGGATGCACAACAAATTCTCACACAATCAAACTAGAAACCATTGCAAAGACACCTACTTTATTTTTCCCCTGAAATTTAAGTACCACCGCATTGAAATTTCAAATTTTCACCAAATAGATTTAAAAATCTAGTAGTTTAGAAACTACATTCAATTTGCTACAAATTCTATTCTTACATATTTTTGAAATAATATAGATAACTTATTCAAATTTTTATGTCAAGTTTCCTAACTTTGATATTTCTAAATTTTTTGCCACTTAAGGGCCTTTTTTTTCCATGATGATCCTGCACATACCCACACAAAAACATTCTTTTCAAGGAAATGCAGAATCTCCCACACTGATACATTGAATAGAGAGATGACAATGATATAGAGAGTTGAACTATGTCATTGATATCTTACAGTGCACTTCAGAACACTTCATGAGATCTTGAATATAGATGTATATGCTAGTCTTAATGGTATAGTTAAAAGTGTAGAGTCATACCTCTTCTTGTGGTAAAGTACGGACCCAAAAAACTAATGCACTAAACCACATCATCGTCAAAAGAGAACACTTAGCCAAATTCTTGATAGATCAATTTTCCAATATAGTTAGTACTGTAAAAATGACACCAAAAAAGCCTCCCCAAAATGTTGACATCAATTACAAAATTGGGTCAGCCGAATCAATCGATGTATGTACACTTCATGCTCATGTTTCCAAACTACATCAACAATGACAGGCTTTCAAACTTCCAACAATCTCCCCCTTTTTCATTGATGGCAACATGCATATCAAAAACATTTTCCATTCCTTTGAATCAATATTTATCTCTTCTAAACTTATCTCCCCCTTTCATAACTAAACTTGACTTTCCAAAATGGTTTTCCAACCATCAAAAATGTGATTAACACTTTCCAAGCATATTATCAAAAAAAAAAATTATTCCTACTATCTCTCCCCCTTTGACATCAATGGAAAAGGTCATGCAAGGGCCCAGTATGATTCCTTTCGACATATATATGTATACATCTACTTAAAAACATGATCATAAAGGAAAGACATGTCAACCTAAAGATGTAGATCCTTTGAGTTTCTTCAGAGTATCCTACCAAGAAGATTTTCCTTCTTCTAAAGAACATTTTGCATCTACCAGAGTCCTACATAGTAGTTCAAGAATTTTTAGAGACTCTATTTCTTCTTCCATAGTGTCGAGGATGAGGTTTATTTCTGATAGTTTATCAACACTAGCAAGGGAACTAAATATAGGAGTTTTCTTTATCTTTACTAAATCCCTTAGTGCCACATATTGTTTGATTGTCTTTGTCCTATGATTTTGTAAAGCAAAGAAATTATCTTGTAGTTGCATAATGCAAGACCACTTATGATTGTTCCTGTTACTTGCTAAATCATAAACATTTTCTTGAGTTCCTATTCAAATTTCAATTTGATTCATTTCATCCTTTTTACATTGTGTGCATTTAGACCACTTTAGAAAATATGATGTGTTGCTTCTTCTCAAGTTTGAACATCCTTCAATCCCTTTACGGTTTTTTGATGTGCATCTACACATTTCTTTTTGATATCTTCTAGATTCTCCTCTACAGTCCTTGCTTTTAACTCATTTCGAGTTTGTTCTTTTAGTTCAGAGATGATTCTTTCAACAAATCAACCACACTTTTGATATTTTCTATAGTAGAAACTGATGTATTAATGCTTGCATTGGGGATTACCTCTTTTAAAAATCTTATTGCTTCATCCAAGTCTTGTGTACTTCCAATTTCATGCTCATGTCGGGTCACATTAGTTTGTAATCTTCCTTTTTGTTCTATAACATCTTGCTTAATATCAACCAGAGGAATGACAATGCTTTTCCTTTTCTTACCTGTTATCCTTGAAGTACCAAATGCTTTAGTTTCAGATTTTTCCTTTGAGCTTGATCTGCTAGGGTCCTTAGGGCTTCCTAGAAGCACTTTTTCATAATGAATAACTTCCTCTTTAGTCACTTCATAATTCAACTCAAATCCAAACAAGTCTAGGCTTAATTGCTTCTATGAAGCAAAAGTCAGTAGAGAAAAGGAAATTGATATCTCTAGAGTTCCTTAAGACCACACTCTTGTGGATTCTTATTCTCTCATTCATTCTAATCTAAATTTTTTTGAATAATGCTGCAAGAGAATCCCCTTGAGCATCCACCCCACCAAGATTTCCCATAATTTTTCTTATCTGATGTGCAATGATTTTTGTAGTTGACCATTCTACTTTTCTAATTATCGATATTTCCTTCATGAAGTAGAAAAGTAAATAGATTATCAAAGCACATACGTAAACCTATGATTTTTGTTATTTTTTATTTCCTTTAGGTTCTTCACAAGTGTTGTCGAAGTAACTCACAAATATCATAATCATCACCATTCTCAATCATGTTAAGTGCAATGTGAGCAGCAATAGTGGACACTGTATAGCCATCATTAGGTAGGTAGATTTTTTGTCCAACAAGCACTATAGCATATCGGATAGCCAAATTCCCAAATGTACTGAAGGTGAGTTCCTTTCCTTCGAGAGTAGCACCATTCCTTTCAATTAATTCCTTGACTTTGATAGAATTCCAAACTAGAATTGGTCCAAAGGACCATAAACCAATTACATCCCTTATTGCTTCCCTCATTATTGAATATACACCATCAATCCAAATAGATTCATCATGAATCCTTCTCAATACAATTCTAATGTACCTCTTATTACCTTCAAATAATGGAAACTTTTGCCACACATCCAATTTATTTTCAATTAGGGTTTTGTATTCCAATTTTATGGCATCATTATTTTCTTTCAATTCACTTTTCCATAATACACTTAATTAAATAGAGGAAATTTCTTCTATTTTCCCATGAATGTATCCACATAAATCCTTAGTAAGTGAAACTCCAAAGGGAGTGTTGGAAAATGCACCTGTCGAGTCTTCCAATAGACCTTTCCAATAATGTCTCTTTAATTTAGATTACAGTCTCTTTGAAAAATTTACTACCTTCAACCCTTCCATTACATCTAAAATAAAAATGTCAAAGAAGAATTAAGTATGCATAATACTTCTTGAATTTTCTTCAACAAATATTAGGGTTTTGATGCTCTGCTTTTGGGCAATGCCTTGAATCCACTTCTTCAATTTTCTTCTCCTTCACATCAATTGAATTTTTCTTCTCAAATATGTTCTTAACTCCATGATTTGACCTATAACAGTAAATGCGTCAGCAATAAATGTTTCAAAAAAAGCTTATAAACTTTGAAACCTTGTATCCATAGTTAATTTATAGAACCTCCACAAACTTTTGCATCGTAATAATTCCTTCTGCAACTTTCTTCTATAGCTTCATAAATTCCTCTTCCATGATATATCTTCATGTCAAGTCTCGACACCTCATATGTCCAGGGGGTTATTAGATTTTTTTGTTAATGCCCCCCTTAAGCCTTATCATGGGCTTAGTTTTCAGAAGAAATATCTATATGTCAGAGGTAGGTAAAGATGCTTTTGAAGTTCATGATTCATCTCAGTTATTAGACTCCTCTTTCTTTCTCCATGTATTTTCCATTTCCTTCTTAACCTCAATAGGATCAACTTTCTTTATAGATTCATTCCTCTTTACCCGATTAGACTCTCTTCTATTTTTGCTTTTGCAAAATCTTGAAATAGGTTTGGGTTTGTTGCAAAAATAGTACACAAAACTTCTCCAACTTCTATTCATCCTTGATCTACACTGGCTAGCCTTATGTCTAAATGCATTGCATTTATAATATTAGCCATTCAAATATTGAAACATTCTCCTAGTATTGTATTTATTCATCATTTGACTTCTACACTCAATACTTCTATGTCCAAATTTCTTGCATGAAATTTTTTTTCCAGACAAGGATCCAACAATCTAATTCATTATGATCCTACATTATATTTCCTTATGTCCAAATTTATTGCATGAAAATAAATACCAATGAAATATGGGTACCTTTGATCATCTGGTTGTTTGACATGAGATCTTCTAGCATTGCTTCTTTGATTTTTGATTTTTCTTCTATTTCCTTGAATCTTCTTTTGATTGTCAACCTTAGTAGGTTTCTAATTTTTTTTTTAAATTTTTCCTTCTTCAAGTCCCAAACCAATTTGTCCTTAAATGGTTTTTGTATTGCAATCAATTCATCAGGCATTGTAGTACTTATTTTGAATTTCTCCTCATGTATTCTTAGCTTTCTCAAATCAGATTTGAGATTTACCACTTCTTGTTCAAGTCTAGAGCATTCTTCAATATTGCTTTGTACCAATGCATTTAGATAGTCTTCAATCCTTCATTTTTATTCCATTTGCACTTTCAGTCCATAGATCTCTTCATTTTCTTACTTCAACTATACATTGACTACCCTATTTCTTTCTTTAAACTTCTTGATTTGTTCTCTCAGCGTTTTGATACATTCATTTACTTCTCTTAGGCTTTCCTTTAGACTTTTGTTCTCAGTTTCAACTCTATCAAGATCTTCAAGAGCAACTTTAAGTTTTTTTGTTCCCTCAGCACACATACCCCATTCGAAACAGGGACCCTTTCTTTCCTATTTCCTCACCAGGTCACTTTTGTTCTTGCCTCATTTTTGCGTGGCCCCTGTTTTGGTGTTCTAAATGGTCAATGAGATTTAGTGAATTAATCTTGAGTTGGCCATGTTTTTCCCCCCTAAAATTTTCAAGGCCCTAGGCCTTCGTGGAGTTCCCTTAACTATTTTCCTTTGCTTTCCAAAATTGGCATCCAAGGAGCCTAGCAGATCCGCCCCTTTGGGTAATCTCTCATGGGTTTCCCTCACCCTGTGGTCATTTGAAATGACCATCCGACAACTTTCCACCTATTGGGACCCATGTGCTTGTTTGTCATTTCCCTTACTATTGAACTTCTGGATGACCATCATCTAGCTACCTTCTGCCTAGCAAGTTCTGCCGTTCCCGATGCCTTTTCCTTCATCAAACCCCTAACGACTGAGCTCTCACCACTATCTACCCACTGGACTCCAAGCTTCCTGTGGCCATTTCCAAATGACTTCTCACCAACCCCAGCGCTACATTACAATCATTAATAGGGTGCATTTAATAAGCTATTTCTATAAATAGCCAAGTTTTAGTTGTCATTTTCACCTATTAGTCAATTAGAAAAGAGTCAGAGTTCCCTCTAATGCCACCGTTGCTCCTACAACACTCATTCACCACTTTGAGATCTTTGCTACTTGTTGGGTCACCCTAATTCATCAAGTTCTTGAGGTAGGTTTTCTGCCACGTGCCATGCTTTATGGTTTCTTTGATTTCTATGTAAACTGATAAATTTAAAGGGGGAAAACTTGATAATCATCTAGAATGGACCGAAGCGCACAAAACCCACATGTTAAAATATCGATAAAACTTCAAACTCGATCCATGTGTCATCCACGGAACTCATGTTCTTTGCCATTGTTCATCAACCAGGGCCTTCATCCCTTGTGGGCCCGCACCCTCACTGTTGTCATCATTAATGTTGAAAATGATTTGAACTTGAAATTCCAGTCATCTATTCTGGGTCCAACCTCATGGTAAGACCCCTCTCCTTAGCTTCCTAAACTCGGTTAAAATTCACAAAATGAAATAAGGATCCATCAAACCACTCAGGTCCCTAGACGCTTATTTTTTTCCACAAAATGCCTTTTGGCTTTGTAGTTTTAAATGGCTAATCACTAATGACTTTTCGCCCTCTAGGTCCTACCCCGTCGATCACCTATAAACTCAATTTGTGCAAAATCTTAAGCCCTCATCCATCCCAGGTCCCTCTTTACAAATGTCCGCTTAGGGAATTTCGTTTGTGTCTTGCCATCTCAAACGGCTTTTCCAACCCATCTTTTTGACCTTTGGATCCCGAGTCTACCTCTGCCAACCAACTTCATTTGCACACCAAAATGACCAAGTCTAGGCTTCATCGCAGGCCCCTCTTTGCTGATTTCTATCTATGGACTATCGTGGTTAACTCGTCATCCCAAACGGCTCCTACCGGCCGACATCCTACCCTCCAGATCTCGATCTCACTGTGATTTCCAATATGAGAAAATGAAAATGGTTAAGTAATGAACCTTAAGCGGGTTGTTCCCCATAGGTCATCACACCCAGAACTCCATCCTAACTTCTTTGTCCTCAAATGGAGAATTACCCTCATCTAGCCACTACTTGGAACTTGACCTCCCCGTTTCCTTTGGACTCTTTAGTGATAGAAAAATTAAACACAATGGCTCCACCTCCTGGCGGACCCAATGTTGTGGGTCTCTCTCGCCGAGCCTTTATATGACTTTCACCATTTCAAATGGTAGTGGCCTAACATCCATCTTCTCCCTCCAACCGAAAAGACCTAAGTGCCAAGTGAGTTATATTGTTGCCTTCCAAAGCTTCAGATCTTGTAATGTGGAATTCTTCCCACGAGTCACCGCTTTGCCAATGTCATTTCAATGGAAGACCCTTAAAGAACCAAGCTACTCCCTGATTCTGCTTATCTAAAATTTGATCTTAATGCCCTTGAAACTTCAAAATGAATTTGACCCATGTGCCAAACTAGAGTGACCTCCTTGGTGGACCCCATACATTGACCAAATCTTAAGACCGGTTGGGACAATTGGGTTGTTGTGCCCTGATTGTCACCCCTCCTGTAGCTATTCCAAAATGGCCATTAGCCCAGGAAGGTCCGCACCCCTGGGCCTGAACTATTGAAACTCCTTCCTGTGAAAGGATAATGTGAATCTGGAAGATATGTTAGGATTCTTAAATGATGAATTATCTAATCTAACATTGTTTTGTGGGATTTTGGCTAACTTTCCCATGTTTTCATGCTTGAATGTGCTTACCTCTTTCTCACCCGTAGGATATATGGAACCAGGTGTAGGACCCTTAGAGGTGGCCATGAAGAAGGACAAGGGAAATAAAATAGCCAAAGCACCCCATGGAAAAGAAGACGAAGACTAGATGAAGTACAAGTTCCAAGGGGAACCTCTCAACTCTAAGGTCACCACACATTGGAAGGAAATCTCAAACACAAACATCAGGCACATCGATACCGATGAATTCAAGCAAAGGAACTAGATTAACCCCATAATAAAATGTATGAGAAAGATAAAAAGTAGTGGTTGGCCAAGGCTGTTGGTTTTCCACTTGCTCTTGTTGCCCCTAAACTCATAATGGCCTATAGAGAGGCATACCGAGAAGAGGCTAGAACAATAGTGGATAGAGATGGGAATGTTTTGGCTAACTTGTCTATGAAGTCAATAGGGAAGACCTTCCATATCCCTACCTTTGGGGAGATGGAGGAGGAATCCAAGGAAGATGGCAAGGAGATGTGGGATAAAGACCCTCTCAAATGTAAAAGGCTTATAGATCAATACTGGTTAAAAGAAAAGAGGGGCAGTGCAGCCAAAGTGCCCTGGGAGCTCTTCCACAATGACTTCTATGAGGATTACCATGAATTGGTAACCCTATTGAGAAGAGTCATGGACCTTCCAACCATTGCTTACTTCCAAGAGTGGATGTTGTAATTCATAGAGGGGATTATTTCTGGTAAAACCAAGTTATATTGGGTGGGAATAATCAGTAATTTCTTGCATGAGAAATTTGTAGCTGTGAAGAAGACCTCACGCTTCTACATGACTTCATACTTGGTTTATTTACTAGCTGGCAAGATACAATATAGGGGCTTATTTTTAGCACCAAATATAAAACTGGATAAAGAATTGAAGGTTTATGATAGATACCCTCAACTATAGTACATGAATTTTAAGAGGGATTATTGCAGAGTCTATGACACTTTCATAGGTCACATTATCAGATTGCTTGGGGGTAACTTTGAAAGAACATTCTCCCATAGTGCTAATGCCTTCCTCTTCCAATTCACATTCTTGTTCATACAATTTCCAAAGTTCACACACATCAGAGCTGAAGGGTTCTCAGAGAAACCATACAAGTTGCCCCAATACCCAAACGACTGGATAATATTGTTGGAACTCTCTCGGTAGTTGCGACATCCACACGCCCTCCTAAGCAGCAAGCATAAGGTTGGGATCCATTATCTCCTCTCCTTTGGTTAGTGGATTTATGAACTCCACACATCTTAATGTGCATAAAATTTAGATAAGGAACTCGTGGAGTATCATTTGAAGTTCCACATTGCCCAACCACAAATGGACCCTTATGGAAAACTCAAAAAGATGGTTATGGCTAAATATACTCATGGGCATAATGTTGAGGAATTTTGGGCCAATTGCAAGGATGACAAAGAAGTATAAATGAGGCACTACATGTGCATGACGATCTATTTCATGAAGAAGGTCAACTTGTTTATTGTACCATATCAGGTGGTGGAGGATGAAAATATGGTGATGGATCCTTGGTATAATGTAGTTGCTAATCTACTGCTACTGCTGATTGATTGGAATGAAAAAGAGGTTGATGACCTTGATATTCTAACAAATCTTATTGAGGCTAGAACCAAGGAATGGATTGATGGGAAGATTTCCCAATTTAAGAAACAAGGAGTCAACCTAACCTATGAGGATCTCGAAGATGAGCCGACAAGTGAGATTGATAGTGGGATAGCTAGTGGAAAAAATTCAAAATCTCCTCCAGCCACTAGGTCAAGGAAGAGAAAAGAAGCGGCTGAAAGTTAGCCCAAGCCCAGTGTATGCAAGAATAATAACAAAGGGTGAATCCTCCAAGAGATTGAAGACATCAGGAATACCTACCATCTAGGAGGACCCTCTCCATGAAGGAGAAGAAGTAGAGGTCGAGTAGCCAAAGTCTCCAACTGTTGCCTCCACTCTTGCAACCACTGTTGTTGTTGATATTGCTATTGGTGTTGCCTCTTTTCCTACCTCCCAGGCGATGGTTCCTACTTCCCTTCCTATAGTGGATATCTTAGTCCACCTTTCCTCCACCCCACCCATGGCCCAAGTGATTATAATAAACTCTTATTCTGCTACCACCTCTTTGCTCTCCTCTTCCTCCATGTCTTTGATGACATCTCTTCCACTAGAAACAACCACAATGTCAATGCCCACTCTCTTGCTCCTGGATGCCTTCTCCTGCCATAAGCAAAACATTCCTATGGAGCTATCTGGGGTATTGATGAACCCAACCATACAAGCTACCTTCGCAAAAAAAAATTCCAGTCTTCCTATCCATACTCCTCCAACTGAACCACCAAAGATGAAGACCACCATGGAAATATCAAAAGAGTTGGAGCGAAAAGAAAGGGAAGATACAAAAGAGATGGAAGAGGAAGTAGATGATTACCATGAGCACCCTGAGTACCAACATTTGACAATTGATAAGGTGGTGCGTGAGGGAGAAGAAACACAATCTTCAGAGGAAGACATTGAGGAGTATGGTGCCAAGTACACTATGGAAAATTTTGATCTCGACCTTGAAGAGGAGTTGGCTTAGCAACTCAAGAATATTGGAGATGAAGTAGAAAGGTAGCCTTCTGATGAGGAAAATAACACTAAAGAGGAAATGGAGGAAGATATTGAACCTACAATTGGGGAGTATGACAAAAGCCCCAAACATGATGAAGAAATTCCTCTTTTAGAAGAGTGAGAAGAGAGCTTTAAACATGATGAAGAGGTGCATCCTCAGTAGGAGGAAGATGAAAAGAAAGAAGAAGATAAACCTAAAGAAGACCCTGAAGCTCATAAGAGCCTAGAAATGGAACATCCTGAGGAGCATGGGCATAATGAAGAAGAAGAAAAGAAAACTACTATAGGGGAAGATAACCCCAAAGAGCACACAACCTCCAAGTCCCCACAAAAAGAAACTGTATTAATTCAGGATTCAGATGAAGAAGAAGGGGAAAAGACCAAACAAGAAGCTCTGAGTGATAAGGTAATGGAAATCCAACACACCCATGAGGAAGAAGGTGGTCATGAATCACCAAAGGGAGAATCTTAGATGACTGAGTGTCTTGAGAAATAGTTGGAAAAGAAAACCCCAACCCTAAAGGATCTAAGGGCAAGGTTGGAGGCCATCTTAGCCCTAGCCCAGCTAAAGTACAAAGAAAGAGAAGAATCCTAAGGTTAGGACTCAACTGACAATGGATGTGTTAGGGTCCATAACTGTGCAAATAGCTACTCCAGTTGTAGGAGAAGAAGGGGTAAGTTATAATATCTCTACCCTTGACATGGGGGTAGTCACAAGAGAAGAGAAGATTGACCATCTCCAAGGATCCATTGCCACTATTGTGCACTAGATGAACAAAGACAAGTTGAAGGAACAAGTGGCTGATTTGAAAACATATATTCAGTAGTGGTCATTAGTAGAAGAGCTCCCTACCATGTCCTCAGCACCGCCTCAACTACTATCCAAGGAACAAATTAATAAGCTTGAGAAGAGGAAAAACTAGACAAAGGCCATAGAGGATTGGTTTTGATAGGTTCTTTACAATGGTAGCATGGGTATAGGTCATGCATTCAAGACAACCAACAAGTTCCTAGAAGTGCAAAATATACTCAAGGGAATAAGGAAGTTTTGCACTGACTTCCTCGAGTTGTACAAGATTATGTATCCCAAAATTGAGGCTATTCTCAAGATACCAGATAAATGCTGGGAGAAGGAACTTGCCTTAGTAGAGGATGACCACTGGCTCATGGAAACATGGAAGTTGGGTTTAGATCATAGGAAGGAGGTGTTGGAATGAATGCTCCATGAATTCAAGTTAGATATTGACTGGGTCAAAGAAATCAGAAATGACTATGAGGAATGCTTGAAAATGATGATAGGTCTTGATGTGTCCACCAGTGAGCTAGATCCAGAAAAGATGAAGCCACATTTCCACAAGAAAATGGAAAACAAGACTGTGGATGCACTAACACTAGATTTCATGGGTTTTTCTACATAAGCTTTTTCCCAATCTAAGCAAGTAGTGAAGAACACTCAAAAATATGACAAGGATTGGGATGCCATCACAAACAAATCGAGACTGAATTTTCAAGTGATCTAATCAAATATATTGGAATGGAACAAGCTCCAAGCATTGATCCTAAAGTACATAGAATATGCCACGGTGAAGAAGAGTGAAGGAAATCTGATCATCGATGATGATTTCCTCACAAATTAGCTACAACAAAAGGGCTATAGTGCTGCCACAAGAAAAAATAGGGAAAATGACATAAATGTAATTTTAAATTGCAATATATTTGGGGTAGGTGAAACCCTAGTTTGTAGTGAATCTCACCCACACGATGCAAATCAATCTTGGCCATTCATTTTTCTTTTTGGACACTATAAAATAGGGGGTCTCCTTTCATTTTCAAGAGAGAGTTGAGTTGTTGTAAAGCCATGATGCTAAATTTTAATAGAAGTTCATTGGCTTTTGGTGAATTCTTGAGTTTTAGTTGCATGTTACATGTTTCTTCTCCCATAGTTAGTTAATTTGAGTAGATTTACATTTTTTTTTGCATTTTTACCTTTATTTAGTAGATTATCTAATGTTGTTCACTAATTTTTAAGAATTCTATTGTGTGCTGGCAACCTTCCTTATCAATACTTTTTATTGTTTATTAATGATAAATAGTTGTGTAAAGTTAGTCTGGACATGAACTAAAAGCTGCTCTAAACTTCTATCTTTTATTCATGTCTATGGTGAATGAATGGTTGAATATCTACAGTCCTTAGAAGCTTGCACTAATTTCATGATACTATGAGGTAATCTGGTTAAATGGAATTCAGTTTTAGGAAGGTTGTCAATAGCAGGGTCCTCCATGATCATTGTTCACTGCTAGTTTTAGATCCAAGAACTTCTTCTCCTCCCTACCCTTTTTTTTTAAATAAATAACCTATGCTAAGGTTCATTACACATTGTAAAGCCAAATCTTAAGCTAAAATAGGAGTTTAAGACTATTGTTTGAACTTGCAAAAATTGTACACTAACTTCCCCATCTCAAGAACTCTTCAAGATCCAACTTCCCTCTAGCTTAACTCTGTAAGTCTTCCCTATCATTACCAACAAAATCACATTGAACCAATTGAGAAATTCCATGCATGTCATGACCTGACACCTGAGAGACCTTTGGTTGATTTTTAGCAAATTGTTGTTGGAGATTTCCTTTCAAGAGAGGTAGTGCACCTATGCACTGAATGTGTTGAGAAAGTGCTAAAACACCCATCAACAAGTTCTTTGTCAAATGCAATCATCTTCTACATATTCAATTGTAAAAAATTCTTCCAGAGGAATAGGACACTTCTTGTCAGCCACGTGTTCAAATTTCCAAGATCTCCTGCAAGTTGTTAAGCTTTTCTGAAGGAACCAGGCTCTAATACCAATTGTTGAACATCTAGAATATTGAGAGGGGGGTAAATCAATATTGTATTAAACTTTTGAACACAACTTATCCTTGATCACCAAAACATAATAACTGAAATAAAGAATGAAAGAGTGAAACATAAACAAAGTCACATAACACATGAACACCAAGCTTTTTACATGGAAAACCAAAAAAGGGAAAAACCACAATGAAGATTAGCTCACAATATATTATATTCAGATATAGTATATTATAGGGCTTCATTGCCAGGACACACTATCCTTATAAGGCTCACAACTAGAGTTAAATACAATACAAAATGGCTCACTACCAAAGTCTGAACTGATACAAAGAGCACCTCCCTTTTGTTGTATTTTAGTTCCTTTGAATCTCTATATATAAAGTACTACTCTACTTAGTAGTTTCTCAACAACTTTGTTCTTATTCTGATCTCTCACCACTAAATTCACATGTTCACATCATATGAGACTACTCACACTTGATATATCATTCATTCTCACTCATCTTGTCTTCCTAGCTCTAAGAGATATATATACATTCACACACATCTATTAGGTTGAACTAATTATATGTAAACAAAAACAATCTAAAATAGCTTTTGTCAGCACCACACATGATTCAAAATCATCTTCATGCCCAAGGAAAATGTGTAATACGTAATTTAGGTCAGCATGGATCTAAAATAGATCCAACTAACATCCATAATGTATATTTAATCTTCACAACATATATCATGTATTAGTTTAGCTAGGAATTGGACCTAATCACAAAATACTTCTAGTCATGCATACACTTCCCAATACAGGCAACTCCCATATTCAATCTTTCTTTATATTCAAATTTTGCCAACATGAGTGAGACTATCTTTAGAACTGCACCATAAAAATATTATTTTCAAGGAAATGTGGAATCTCCCACATTGATACACTCAACAAAAAGATGCATAGTTGTACTCTATCATTGATGGGTAGGTGTAAGAAGTTGGGTCCACAAAATGTTCAAAAAGTGGAAGTTTTTTCCTGATTTTCAGAATTTTTCATAGTTGGACTTAAAATATGAAGAACTTATACATTGAATCTTTAAAAAGTTTAGTAATATAAAATTTATTATTTTGAGTCTAGTTTTCAAATATGTAATTTATTCCAATACATGGATGATACAAAATAATTTTTCATATATGCATGTACAAAAACCACTTTTTAAAAGTCATTTTTTTAGGACCATACCATACAGTGTATGGACACCATAATTTGACATAAATAAAAGAATTTTTCTACTTACTTTTGGTGAAATATGTATATTATAATGAAGATTTATGAGGATATTTTTTATAATTTTTTTTGTAATATTTTTTTATTTATTAATTTTTTATTGGCCCTAATTTCTGGTTTTTAAAACACTTGTGTATGGACACCATAATCTCACCTAAACTTATCATTTTTTAGATTTTTTTTTTTTAATTATGTAAAGAATTATTTATATATTGATGCCATATAATTTTTTTAACAATAAAATGAAGAAAATAAAAGTTATTAAAAAAATACAAAAAAACTGGCATTTCAAGTTTATGGATCTATTTCCTCATAAATTAATTAAAAATAAAAAAATAATCAAATCATTAAAAAATTACATATTTGAAAAATAGACATTTTCATATATAATGGGTTTTCATTTCATAATACAATTTAAGAAAAATCCCATTAGCTATATTGCCAAAATTAGTTTTTTCTCTTGAAATTGCCATGACCTTGTACTTGCAAGTCTAAGCTTAAGTGTTGGGTTACCATGCCTTTTCTAACCCTAAATCCATATGAAAAACATGTCTTATGAGTTACAAACCTTGTGGAACAAGTACCCACTTCAAAATGGGTACCTATTCTAAAAAATAAATGGTTATTTGTTTTAAAGCTAAAAAATGGCACTTCCCATGCATGTGGACCCAACTTCTTGCACTTACCCTGATATCTTCTAGTTTGCTTCACAACACTTCATGAGATCTTGAATATAGTTGTATAATCCAATCTTAATGGTATGGTTAAAAGTGTGGAGTTATACCTCTTCTTGTGGTGAAGTGTGGACCCAAAAAATTGACGCACTAAACCACAACATCGTCAAAAGAGAACACTTATCTAAATTCTTGATAGATCTATTTTTTGGTATAGTTAGTACTGTACAAATGACACCAAAAATGCTTTCCCACAATGTTGACTTCAGTGACAACATTGGGTCAGTCAAATCAATGAATGTATGTACACTTCATGCTAATGTTGTCAAACTACATCAACAATGAGAGACTTCCAAAATTCCAACAGTTCATTGGGATTGATGATATAGATGACTAAAGTTGCTATTTTAGGAAAATAAGTGAAAGTGGGATAAGGTACTTAGCTCTATGACTAAATAATTTATAGTTTTAATGAAGATTTTGGAATGTTCTTTTCCTAGATGTGAGATCTCTTTGTCAAAATAATGATTTAGATCTCATGTTAATCCTTTGCATTCTTTGAGGTCAAATCTAGTGGTCTAGGTTAGGTTTATGATCATGAACTCATTCTTGGAGTTCAAACTTGATGTAGAGAAATTTTCTAATCTACTCTTTCACTCACTATAATATTCCAAACACTCATTGAAGTCAAATTCTAAAGTTTTACAGTGAAAGTAAAAACAAACTATGTACAAGCCATTGCAATTATAATTTTAAAAAATCCTATTTTATTGAAAATATATATGAAAAAAGGTGATATAACAGTGAACAAATGATTTCCATTCCATTACAATAATTTACAAAATACATTACTCCAAGAAAGTACAAACTAAATACATAGCTCCTTCGAGCTTCATAACATAAGATATAGATGGTCCAAGAATCTACCTTTCAAAACCTTAGTCTCATGTCACCTGTTGAGGAGGAGAATCATCACTCAAGCACTTTTCCACCAACCATAGACTCATATGCATTCCCCCACACATCTACCAATGATAGATGACCCTTCCCTTTGATGAAGTTATTGGTTGGATAACCTTGTATGAAAAACCATTTTGAGCTAGTGTAGTGTCCTACATGACTAAGGTTTATAACCCACACTAGGTAACCCTCATGCATTAAATAGAAATGGTGAACTAACAGTGAAGTCTCAAAAATATCACTACCTACAGTGGAGTCTTGAACATTCACACTACTTTGGCCAAAGTATTCTCACTCAGTCTGTCGAGTGATGGTCTACCATTCACTTACACTTCAGCAGCTCATTTTGACTAAAGGCCAGTATATCTATGTTTAGGCAATCCCTCTCCATGAGCAAGCCACTCACAGAGATAACCTATCTCTTTATCACAACCTAAGGTAACACAACTCATTAAGAAAAGTACTAGTTCCCTCCCTTCATAGGATATCAATCCTACAAGTAACTTACTAATCCTCTAGCATAAGTAAATATCTAGGCATGAGTGTACCTTAAGCTACCCATGTTTAAACATATCTAGTATTAACATAATACTAATACTTATGTCAAGCAATCTCTCCTATCATGGAGCAATTACAAGCAATGCACATACAAGTAAACATTTTCTAATTTTCCTTCAAGTAAACTATTCATTTCCACTTATGCAAATAACAATTAAATATTTGTTTAAGTAATCAAGACAACTCTTCTAAAAGAAATAGGGCATTGAACTGAATTTTTTTAACTAAATCTTCACTTTTGGGCACCTATAACAACTAAACTATAAGGAATTTGAAGATGATGCAAACTAGTGATTTGTGACATTTTTTCTTTAGATTCTAAATATATAATTTTAAAAAAAATTGGAATCATATTGCACTTCTTTTTCCATCTCTTTCGAAAACTAGTTTTTAACAACAAACACCATTTTTAAAGAGTGACATTACTAGCTAACACAAATTTTTTTCTATGAAGGATAATTTTTGTTTTTTTTAATTTAGACTCATAACTATGATATCTAGTGCATGGAATTGGTTACATAGAATTTCACTGAATATTTTTTTTCTTAATTAAATTTCAAAGTCAAACTAGTTACAATTTAGACATGATTTACTGGCTAAAACATAACTTTTTTTTTTTGTATGTATCAAAATTCGGTTCCTTTTTTTTGTTGGATCAGGGACATCAATATCTAGTGCACTAATATTTTTCAAATTTTTTTTGATAATTTTCTATTTTTCCACTTGTGCATAATAGAGATCTTGATTTTTAGTGAAAAATCTAAATTCATAAGAAATAAAAAATAAATATAATAATCAAATTAAATATATTTAAAATTATACTTTGTTGGAAGCTCATAATAAGGAATACATACTTCAAAAAAAATTAATTAAATGAATTCATTTGATCCCTCAAAAGGTAAATCAAAAGTGGTTTTTTATTAGCATTTTGATAGGTGTAAAGGAGATTTTGTTATAGGTATGGTTTAAAACTATTGGGGTTCTATAAAACGGGGTTTGATCTAAGGTGGTTTGATCAAACCCTCTTCAATTGGAATCCTTTAAATGGATCTTTTTAAGGCTTAAATCATTATATTTTCTAAAAATATGTGATTTTAACAAAAAATAGGATGTCCCAAAAAGTGTAAACCACTATTGTGGGATCACCCTAAAAGGAAGTAGAATATTCTCATGCCTTTCGTAAGCTTTCCAATTGACTAACTGCATACACAACACTTCTAGAACAACAACTATCTTGTTATTGATCCTCCAATAAATTCTTGTAGTCCTTATCTATCAAATTGATAAATTCTACTTCTAAAATGATAATATTCTCATCCTAATACTTAACAATTCGCATCTCTATACTTGCCAGAATAATGTAGGAAGAATATAACTAAAATATACTTTCTCAAACATGTTGCATAGAAATATTGCATAGAGAAGTGCATAAATTTGTATAAAACAAGTGTACCAAATAGGTGAACTCGTTCCTCTATTTATATAGCAATTAGATGATCACATAGCCTATAGATTAGGCATGATTATTGATAACAAAATGCATACATAGCAACACATTTAACTTTTCCAAAAGGTAGTCAATTTGCAAGCTCTTTCTTAGCTTAAGTAGTTGTTGGAAACTCAAGGGAAGACAACTAAGAGCGGGGGTGAATCAATTGTCACTGAATTTCAAAACTTATTCAACTTATTAACCTTATTCTCAGATTTGATCATTAATCATGAAAGCATAAATGAACAACACATCAGAATCACACATAACACCAAGATTTTTTCATGGAAACCCTATTAGGGGAAAAACCACATGGAGATCAGTCCACAAGATTATACCCTATTAAAATTATAAGAAAGCACATGCATTTAGGCATGTTGCCTAGAGCTCACTGCTCAAATAAAAATAGGATTATTTCCCAAAGGAAGACACACTATCTTACATAAAGGTTTTGATTAAATCCATTAGACTTTGAACTGAGAAAATAGCATCTGCTAATGCCTGATTATAGTTTTGGTTAAGCTCATGAACAATTCTTCACTCTTCTTCACTCTCTACTCTGCCTTTGAATGATTTGAACATTATTCACACATAGGAATCATATAGTTTTCACACTTATCCACTCTCATACATCCAAATGATTAAAATAATTGCTCTTATATATCATTAACAAAAAATTATATCGCTAAAATTCAACCTCAATGAAATAATAAAATGAATATAAACAGTCAGCCCAAATCAATAAAGATTATTCATGTGAATCAACCAAGGTCAGCAATAACTTAGTGAAGATCGAAAACAACATCCTTAAATACTAACCACTTCAATTAATTACACCTTGAAGATCCACAACATGCTTCAACACCTAGCCAGTTATGAACATGAAAAACATGAACACGCAAGAGAAAATCTCGGATCATGAGCACAATGATCAATGTGAATGTGTAGCACAGATAGAGCGCAAACTAGAAACATCCAAAAACACCATGAAACACCAGAGAAACATCCATAACAATTGAACTTACAGAAATCACATGATCTTCATTTAGGAACACAAACTGAAGTAACAAAAAAATTGCCAAAATACAAATCTTCATAACTTGATCAAATCTTCATGTGGATCTTTGAAACTCAACATGGATAGACTATATATACTCATCAAGAAAACCTTTAAACCACAACCTCAGATCAAAAAGGTACTGATCACACTAACAAACTGAACGTCACTTCACTGCGCTGACAACCTGTAGCACTTCTTATTACAATTTTCTCAATATCCTCAACATATACAACTTCTAATGCAAAAATGCTAATAGTGTTGATATTAGTGACAACCAAATATTATAAACACACCACAACATCCAAAAATCTCCCCCTTTGGCATTGATGGAAACACATGATGTGAAAAATACCATCAACACAACAATACTTACTCCCCCTTAGGTTCTGACTCTTCTCCTCGACTCTTCTCTTCCAGAAAGATTTTCACATGGCTCTTCTCCTCCAAAAATATTTTTCACATTTCTCTTCTTCCCCTTGAAATCAATGTTAAATATCTCGTCTATGCAAGCTCTGAACCACATACCTAAACACCTAACAATTGAACATCTAAGTACTCCCCCTTAGTAGCAAGCACCACAACATCAATCAGGATCAAAATATGATCATGAAGTGCACAAATTGAAGCAAACTAATGCATCCTTAGTTCTAATTAGGAGTGGTAATCACCCCTAACTTCCCTCTGAGATACTCAAAAGTATCCTTAGGCAACAACTTAGTAAATATGTCTGTAATCTACTCCTTAGTAGGCACATACTCCAATCTGACTTCCTTTTCACTTACCTTAGATCTCTCAAAAAGTGAAACTTAATGGATATATGCTTGGTCTTGGAATGCAACACTGGATTCTTAGAAATGTTAATAGCACTTGAGTTATCATAGAATATAACAATAGGCTCATCATACACATTTATGATATCCTTCAACATTTTCTTCATCCACAACACTTGAGTAGAATTATTAGCAGCAACAATGTATTATGCCTCAGCAGTAGACAAAGAAATAGCATTCTACTTTTTGCTTAACCATGAAATCAACTTCTTTCCTAAGAAAAATGCTCCACCACTAGTACTTTTCCTTTCATTCACATCTTCTACCCAATCAACATCAGTAAATGCACTCAAAGTAAGATCATCATCTTTAGGATACCATAGACCAAAATCAACTGTCCCCTTCAAGTATCTGAAAATCCTCTTCACAACAGTAACATGAGATTCTTTAGGATCAGCTTGAAATATAGCAACAATACATTAAACATTCATCCTATCAGGCCTATTTTGAGTAAAATAAATCAATCCACCAATCATTGATTTGTATCTAGTTTGATTTTCCTTTGGAAAACCATCATCAATTGTCAACTTGCATCCAGTCACCATGGGTGTACCAACTGGCTTTGAATCTTCCATACCAAATTTCTTCAACGATTCTTTTGCATACTTGGACTGAGATATGAAGATCCCTTTATCTAACAGAGTAATTTGTAATCCCAATTTTTGTTTTATCTCTCCAATCATTGACATCTCAAATTCATTTTGTATCTCGTTTGTAAACTTCATACACAAGCTATCATCTCCTCCAAATATGATATCATCAACAAAAACTTTCATAATCAAATCTTTATCATCATTCTTGAAATATAGATTACTATCAGTAGTACCTCTATTAAATCCAAGTTTCACCAAGTATTTATCCAATCTGGCATACCAAGTTCTAGGGGCTTTCTTGATTCCATACACTGCTTTCTTCAAGCAACAAACCATATCTCCCCGATCAGTTAATTGAAATACATCTTGTTTCTCAACACACACCTCTTCTTCCAATTCACCATTTAGAAAAAAGATTTGGCATCCATCTAATAAACTTTGTAGTCTTTGTAAGCAACATAAGTAATAAACAATCTCACAACTTCAATTCTAGTAATAGGGGAAAAGGTTTCTTCAAAATCAATACCTTCCATTTGTGAATATCCCTTACATACAAATATTTCTTTGTTTCTAACCACTTGACCTTGATCATTCAATTTGTTTCTAAAGACCCATTTAGTTCCAATTACATTCTTATCCATACGTCTGGGAACAAGAATCCATGTATCATTCTTTTTTATTTGTTGTAGATCCTCTTTCATTGCTTCAACCCAATGTTCATAGATTTTCATGCTTCATTCACATTAGTAGGCTCATTCTTTGAAATCAAGCAATATTCTTCTACAATATTTCTCCTAGTCTGGACACCTTTGTTCTTATCACCTATGATCTGATTCTCTGAATGATTCAATCTTACATACCTCAGAGTATTCTTAGAATGTTCTTCAACTTCAGGCTCTTCTAGTCTCTTTTGTTCTTTCACCAGTTTCTCCTTCTTCTTGATCTTCTTGATTCACTAGAATAATTTGCACTTCACTTGAAGTCTGACCTTTTTTTGTACTATCATTCTAATCATCAAAATCATATTCATAGGTTCTTGATAGTGTACCAAAGTCTTCATCAAGATTAACATTTGTGCTTTCAACCATCTTCTTTAATCTTTTATTATAACACTGGTAGGCCTTACTCTTAGTAGCATATGAAAAAAAGATTCCTTCATCACTCCTAGCATTAAAATTTCCTATATCTTCATCCCTTTTGATATAACACTTGCTTCCAAAGAACTTGAAATATCTAACATTAGGCTTTTGACTAGTCCATAGCTCAAAAGATGTCTTACTAGTATCACCTTTGATGTGTACTTGGTTAAGTGTGTACATAGCAATACTCACGGCTTCTCTCCAGTAGATATGAGGTGTGTTTCCTTCCAATATCATGGTTCTAGCAACATCTAGAATTTTTTTGTTCTTCCTTTCCACAACTCCATTTTGTTGTGAGGTTTGTGGTGTAGACAATTGTCTCTTTATTCCATGCTCTTCACAAAAAGAATTAAACTCACTGGAAGTGAATTCACCACCTCTATTCGATCTCAGACACTTAATCTTCAGACCTGTCTCTGTCTCAACCGTAGCCTTAAAGATTTTGAACTTTTTCAGAGCTTTTGACTTCTCCCTTAAGAAAGTAGCCCACATCATTCTTGAGTAGTTATCAATAAGCAACATGAAGTATTTATATCCTTGTAAACTTCTAGTTCTAGTAGGACCACACAAATTAGTATGCACG
Organism: Sequoia sempervirens; assembly: GCA_007258455.2. NCBI lineage: Eukaryota > Viridiplantae > Streptophyta > Pinopsida > Cupressales > Cupressaceae > Sequoia > Sequoia sempervirens. The sequence continues at coordinate 205,171,808 of VDFB02000003.1, forward strand.
AGATCCAACAATCCATTTGAATTTTTTTGTTTACTCTAAAATAAAATTCGTGTTTGCTTTCCTAACTGGCATTCTTTGCATTTGGCATTAGTAGGTTTCATTAGCTTAGGAATATCTCTCACAGCCTTAGTGGAACTTATCTTCACAATATTATCAAAGTTAACATGACACATTCTCCTATGCCACAACTAGCTTTTATCAACTCGAGCAATCAAACAACTTTTACTAGTAGCACTTAGGTGGAAAATATTACCTTTTGTTTTTGTACCTGATGTAATCACATTTCCATAATTTCCCAATATCTTGCACTTACCATCCATGAACTGAAGATTGTATCCCTTATCAACCATTTTTCCAACACGCAAAAGATTATGCTTCAAATCTTGAACTTACAAGACATCATCAGTATTATGCTTACCATCAAGAGAAATGCAACCTCTTCCAGGGATCACACCAGCTGTATTATCACCAAATCTCACAACAACACCATCATATTTTTCCAAATTCACAAACTTATTTTTATCTCTTGTCATATGATGAGAACAATCACTATCAATTACCCATTCATATTTTTCTTCAACTTGAACAACTAGGGCTTTCTCCACATTTGTACAACTAGCAGATTCAATAGACATGGGATTATTTTCCTTGATAGCAATAAATACAAATTCATCTTCACTTGCATTTCCTTTATCAGAACCATCATCTATCACACCTTCATTAGAAGCATAGTAACACTTCTTTTAAAATTTAGTCTTGTTAAATCTTGGCTTGGAAACTCTCTCAGGAAACCTTGATGCAAAATGACCTATCTTATTGCAAGAGAAATATTTAATAGGCAACTTTCCTTTATACTTTCCTTGTCCTATGGCTTCTCTTTTCACAATCAATGCTCCAAGTTCTTCCAGCTCTCTTTCTTCATCATCCAACAGTTTCATTTCATCCTCATACTTGAATGTCTTTATTGATGAACTTTCACCCAGATCATATCTCTATTTATCTCTTCTAGAAGTAGTAGCCTTGAATGCAAATTCAACCTTAGGAAGGGCATCACCAAATTCATTCAACTCAAAAGTATTCAGCTTATCAATCAACATATCTCTAGTAACATTTTTCAAAGTTCAAATCTCTTCAATAGCACTAGCCTTAACTTTGTAAGAAGTAGGAAAGGATCTAAGCACTTTAGCAACAATCTCAGATTCATCTATCTATCCACCAGTACATCTGATACCACATACAAGTTCATTCACTCTTTGCATGAAAGTAGTAACATTTTCATCATCACCCATTTTCAACTTTTCATACTTCCCTTTCAGACTTTGTAGCTTAGCAATCTTCACATTATCATCTCCTTCATACAAGGTCTCCAACTTTTTCTAGATCTAATAAGAAGTCTTCAAATCCATCACATTTGTCATCTCAGTATCTGTCAAAGAACTCAACAAGGCCTCCTTAGCCCTAATATTATAATCAACATTCCTAATCTCAATAGAGGTAGTAAGAACATTCTATGGAATAACATATATATTTCTTGTAATGCTCTAGTAGGGTTCACCAATGCATCTCAGATGGCACTCCATTCGAGTCTTCCACAAAGAATGATTTGTTCCATCAAATCTAGGACTATCCTTCTTATAATTTTCCATCTCGAATCATCTCAAGCTATTAAACTTCTTCCAAGGAACTTAGCTTTGATACCAATTGTTGGCAACTCAAGGGAAGACAACTAAGAGGGTGGGTCAATTAGTTGTCACCGAATTTCAAAACTTATTCAACTGATTAACCTTATTCTCAAATTTGATCATTAATCATGAAAGCATAAATGAACAACACATCAAAATCACACATAACACCAATATTTTTATGTGGAAACCCTGTGTAATACCCCCATGTTACTAATACTTGTATTATTATTTGTTACTCTTATGTGTGAGCTTGATTCTAGTTTCTAATGGTGATTAGTTCACTGTCTTGGTGTGTGAGGATGCCTCCTGTATTAGGGAACCTTATTTCCTCTTGTTTACCGGCTTCTAGGAGTAAGCTGATTTTATGAGGGGGAGGATGTAATACCCCTCCTCTTACTGTTTGGATTTATTATCTTTCTATGCGTTCGTTTGCTACTTGTGATTGTGATGATACTATTATTGTTTGATTTGGTTAGTTAGACGTTAGAGGATGCTGTTATTTCATATGACATTATGGTTGGTTATGTTAGTTGATTTTTAGAATTATATTATGATGCAATGATTTAATGAATTATGTCATGAGATGAATTGTTAGTTTAGAAATGTTATTTTATCAGAAGATTGTAATGTAATATTAAAACAATGATGTAATAGTTTGGATCATTTGTAACTCTATTAAGAGATGTATCATAGATGTAATTATGTGATGTTTTTATTCTTGCATCATGGTTATTGGATGTATCCTTATCTTTGGTTATCGTTATAAATGATATTGTTGTAATCTTTATCTTTATTTCCGTTTATTTGTTGTGATGTAACCTTGCGTGCCCCAGAGAACTAAGTGTGTTAATGTTATGTAATGTGCTATGTGATTATGGTTAAATGTTATTACATGTTTAATTTAATTATTTAAAAAAAAAAAATTATTCCAATTGTGTGTGTTCTCTAGGGTTTGCACGACGGGCGTTACAACTTGGTATCAGAGCATAGGTTCATACACTGGGCACTATGTGTGCTCACTATGTAACCTTGCGTTTAGTCCCTGGAGTCTAGAGTTTCATTTTTTTTGTTATGCTTGTTGTGAACCTAAGTTTCTTCTGTTAGCCAGTGTAGGGTTGAAGGTGCAGAAAACTGATAGGAAAGGATAGGACCCTCAGTGTAGTGTGCAATGCACCGATATCCTTCCTATCAAGGATGCACTATGAACCCTTGTGTCATTGTGTGATGAGGTTTCCAGTGATGTGAGTTATGTGTGTGGTTTGTGGTGTGTTCTCTGCGTGGTTGTTGTGTGCTTACTCTTATCTATTTAATGGCTTCTCGGAGTAAGCCATATCCTTGGGGGGGAGGATGTAATACCCCCATGTTACTAATACTTGTATTATTATTTGTTACTCTTATGTGTGAGCTTGATTGTAGTTTCTAATGGTGATTAGTTCACCATCTTGGTGTGTGAGGATGCCTCCTGTATTAGGGAACCTTATTTCCTCTTGTTTACCGGCTTCCAGGAGTAAGCCGATTTTATGAGGGGGAGGATGTAATACCCCTCCTCTTACTGTTTGGATTTATTATCTTTCTATGCGTTTGTTTGCTACTTATGATTGTGATGATACTATTATTGTTTGATTTGGTTAGTTAGACGTTAGAGGATGCTGTTATTTCATATGACATCATGGTTGGTTATGTTAGTTGATTTTTAGAATTATATTATGATGCAATGATTTAATGAATTATGTCATGAGATGAATTGTTAGTTTAGAAATGTTATTTTATCAGAAGATTGTAATGTAATATTAAAACAATGATGTAATAGTTTGGATCATTTGTAACTCTATTAAGAGATGTATCATAGATGTAATTATGCGATGTTTTTATTCTCGCATCATGGTTATTGGATGTATCCTTATCCTTGGTTATCATTATAAATGATATTGTTGTAATCTTTATCTTTATTTCCGTTTAGTTGTTGCGATGTAACCTCGCATGCCCCAGAGAACTAAGTGTGTTAATGTTATGTAATGTGCTATGTGATTATGGTTAAATGTTATTACATGTTTAATTTAATTATTAAAAAAAAAAAATATATTCGCATTGTGTGTGTTCTCTGGGGTTTGCACGATGGGCGTTACACCCTGTTAAGGGAAAAACCACGATGGAGATTAGTCCACAAGATTATACCTTGTTAAAAGTATAAGAAAATATGAATGGGGAATGCACATGCATTTAGGCACACTGCCTAGAGCTCACTGCTCAAATACAAATAGGCTTACTGCTCAAAGGAAGACATACTATCTTACATAAAGGTTCTGACTAAATCCATCAGACTTTGAATTGAGAAAATAGCATTTCCTAATCCCTTATTATAGTTTCGGTTAAGCTCATGAACAATTCTTCACTCTTCTTCACTCTTCTTTACTCTCTATTCTGCCTTCAAATGATGTAAACATTATTCACACATAGGAATCATACACTTCACACACTTATGCACTTTCATACATCCAAATGATTAAAACAATCATTCTTATATATCCGCAACAAGAAATTGCATCGCTATAAGTTGGCCTCAATGAAATAATAAAATGAATATAAACAGTTGGCCCAAATCAATAAATATTATTCATTCAAATCAACCAAGATTGGCCATAACTTAGTGAAGATGGAAAATAACATCCTCAAACACTAACCACTTCAATTAATTACACCTCAAAGATCCACAACACTCTTCAACACCTAGTCGGCTAAGAACATGAAAAATATGAATACATAAGAGAAAATCTTAGATCACGAGCATGATGATCAATACAGACATGTGGAACAGATAGAGCACAAACTAGAAACATCCACAAACACCATGAAACACTAGAGTAGCATCCACAACAATTAAACTTATAGAAATCACATGATCTTCATTTAGGAACACAAACTAAAGTAACAGAAAAACTGTTAGAATACAAATCTTCATAACTTGATCAAATCTTCACGCAGTTCTTTGAAACTTGACGTGGGGGCAGGTGCATGAAGTTGGGTACCAATTTTGTGGCCACTTTTGAATTTTTTTTAAAAAAACATGATAGTGTTATAACATGAACACATTATTTTGTGTTAAAAAGAAAGAAAAAAGTGAAAGTATTTTCCTTGGAATATCAACCCAAAGGCTTGGAGGGCATTCCCAACAAGGCCAAAGACGTGTTTTTTCAAATTCTATAATTTTTCACATAATCAGTTTCGTGCTCACCATCACGATTGCATCTAGTTCAATATCGACAAAATCGAACACATGGGTAATGTTAGGTTCTCTCTTAGCTATCCAACGGTGTAATTTTTTTCACTTTTTCACAATGGTAAGCCTTTCATCCATCATTTATTTCATTTGTATGTTTGTTTTTTACCAAAAAGAAATCTTTGGTGTTTTTTTGTTATAAATTAACCGTTCATCAAAATTTCAAATAAATTACATTTTTAGAAACTAGACTCCATTCTACAAATTTAAAAAAAAAGAAAAAAAATCAATTATTTTTCAAAATTTGTAGGGGAAGCACGGCCAAAATTCTGCTTTTCAGGAAGTGCCCACTTAGAAAATTAGTAAAAAATAAAATATTCATTAAAAAATTATCAAAAAAATTGTGCATCAATGAGATGTTGTTAGCTAACTTCTGACAGTAGCAATTTTTTAAATACTACAATAAAGTTCACCGTGCTCAGGTCGTACAAGAGTTGCTATGTTATGTTTTTCTGACAAAAACAACACCAATTTTTGTACATCCCTCTTTTGAACCCCTTAATCTCAACCATTTTCAAAATAAATTAGTAGTTTAGAAAGTAGACTCGAAGCACTTTGATCCTTGTTTTTGTTCCATCTCAAAATTTTGAGTGTAACTATCCTCAATTTCATGTCCAAGGTCAGCATTTCCTGATTTCAGAAAAAAGTGGCCACTTAAGCCCCCTATTTGGGAACCATCTTGGTGCACTTACTCATGGATAAACTAGATATACTCAGCAAGAAACCCTTTAAACCACAATCTGATATCAGCAACATATTGATCACACTGACATACTGAACTTCACTTCACCACTGACAACCTATAGCACTTCTTATTAAAATTTTCTTAATATCCTCGACATATACAGCTTCTAATGAAAAAATACTAATAGTGTTGAGATCAATGACAACCACATATCAGAAACACACCACAACATCCAAAAACTACATATCAACTCTTAAGTTTCACAACAAACAGAAACCAATTCAAATTTGCATATGCTTGAATTTGATTTGCACCTCCAACAAGATGTCTACAATTAAGAGGATTCAAAGGTGGCGCCAATATCATAACTATCATTTCAAATATGGCACAAATTCCTTCAAGAAAGATTCAGTCAAAAACAAGTGAATGACATCTATTTGTATCAACCAAGTCAAAGAATGAGTCAACCTCTTCATTTAATCAGTTTGACATAGTCATTGAAAATACTTTTACAGTTGTTTGATCTTTTCCAAATATCATGATAATTTTGTTTACTAAGTCAAGGTTTCCTCATAAATAGGCGTCGACCTTTTCTATTTGATCATCAACTTAAATGTTTATTTTTTGCATATTTACAAAACTCTTTGGATTGATGATAGCAAGAGCACTAAAAGTGGCCCAAAGAATATAGTCATAACTATTAAAAAGTCAGCCTCCTAGTTGTTCATGGTAATTGACTTTGAAACCATACATATAGCATTTAAAATCGATTGTAATACATTGCTAAAGATAGTCAATCTTAAAGAAATTAACATTTAAACATATATATGTAACATATACATATATATAATTATCATATGTCAACAAAGTATGTATATATAATTGATATACAAAAGAATATATCACTATATCAATCACATTGTTACATTAGTATGTCGATTATGTATACGTATACATATATATATAGATATATATTTACCTCTATGTACATGTATGTGTATGTATACATGTGTCGATACACTCATATGGGCATATCCATTTGCTAACATGTGCATGTATGATACACATATACATATGAATATATGTATATATATTATTGTAGACACTGAAAAATATCCTAATCGATGTCATACACTCGAATCAGATTTATTAGCATCATTTCCTCTTTATCCATCCTTTTTTTCTTAATTGATTTAATTAGCCTAGCTAATTAATTAATTACATCATTTTCGTTCATTTGGCCTAATTAATTAAATTGGGTTAATTCATCTCTTTTCGCACTAACACCTCATCTCATTAAATTAAATACATCAAAATATTTAATTTAATCTCCTAAGTCATCTTATTTAATTAAATAGCCCTAAGTTATTTAATTAAATATCATTTCACCCTTCCCCTATGTATTAAATCATCTAATTTAATAAATTTCTTCTAATATCTTCTAATTCCCTAATTGCATAAATTGAACCTTGTTTAATTAGCAATTAAACTAATTTTCCTCTAATCAAAGGGAATATTCCCATGGAATATTCTTTATCCTTTTTTGCACAATTAAAACTTTGTTTTAATTTGTAAATTAGCCTTTTTCCTTACCCTAAAGGAATATTCTCTTTCATACAATCAACTCACTTAGCTTCAAAAGAAAGTTAACCCTTCAACCTTCTAAGCAAGTTACCTTTGACCTGTGTGAGCAGGTCAAAAGTGTGTTTGTTTGAGGCAATTGTGAGCCTTTGATTGAGAATCCATGATCCATGCCTCTCATTTCCTTCATCTTAAACCATTGATTGAGCTTTTTGATCTCAACCACCCATTCCTCATTTGCTCTCCTATAAATAGATCACTATTTGGAGATAAATGGATCCATCTATTATTGCAAACTTATGTTGTTAAATTTTCTCACATCCATATTCTCAATTTGCATACTTTTAGCTTATTTTTATTTTATTTTAGTTGCATATTAGCTTAGAGCTTTCATTAATGGCTTCCATGCATCCATCTTAGTTTGTAAATAAATTAGGGTTTCAATCTTTTAGCTCATTTTTAGCTTAAATTAGCTCAGATTAGCTTAGCAATTACATAATTAGATCATTTATAGCATAAAATCATGTTTAATTAGCTTGAATCATGTTCCTTTTGTGCATAATTTAGGTTTTTCATACACCAAACACCATGGTTTCATTGATTCTCTTCCATAGAATCGATTGAGACAAGCTCACTATGGGATTGGGAAAGGGTTGTCGATCCACATCAACACGACACCAATTCCACAACAATATAAAGTTTCAATAGATTAGAGTAGATATTTTTTTTTAAGCTTTCATAAATTTAGCATGTTAGGTTTTTTGATAAAATGTTTACTTTCAATTTTGATTGATTGATCTTGTTGAGATTTGAGTATTGGTGGTTTCATTATGCTTCAATTCTTCTTGGATCAAGCATAATTAGGCCCATACAAATATTTTTGTATCACAATTATAAATATATATATATATAGACACACACACACACATTTGATTCACAACCATAATCATACACAATTACCATGGTGTTGATAAGAGACTACGAGCGATATATCCATAGTATACATATGCATTGTGTTGGTTTCATCATATAGTTCCATGCATGTAAGAAACTTGTGCATGAGTTCTCATAGGTACATCTACCTATGTACACTTATGTGTGAATTCCTTCATATTTAAATGAGATTTCATTCATTCATAAAGCAGTGATAACAAAATGTACACACAATTTATTCATCCACTGAATTCACATTACATTCACATTTTACCCTACATAGTAATAGTAAATAGTAATTACACAATTGGGATGTAACATACTCCCCCCCTTGTGAATCATTGTCCCCGATGATTTTATGTATCAATATAAAACAAAACAAAAATCAACATATTGTTCAAGAATTCTCATAAGCATCTAATACATGAGGAAACTTTTGTTGGATTTCAGCATAATCTTCTCAAGTGGCTGATTCTTTTGCATACTGATCCCACTAGACTTTGCACTAGAGAACCTCCCTATTATGTAAGTGAAGATTACGTGTCCCGAGCACCTTGATGGGCTCAAGGGTTACCACTTTGGGTCCTATACCTCTAAAGCAGTCCAATCAATCACATGATTATCACCAAGTACATACCTGTTAAGGTAAGACACATGGAAGACATTATGCATTCTGGCAAGAGTTGGTGGCAATGCTATTCAATAGGATATTGGATTCACTTCCTCTATAATCTCAAAAGGTCCAACATATCATGGGGATAACTTGGAAGAATTTTCAAATTTAATGGAGCTTTTGTGAGGCTTCACTCTCAACAACACTTTGTTGCCTAAGGAAAAATTTTGGGGCACTCTCTTAGCATCGACATAACCTTTTTGTCAATCATTGGCTTCATCCAACCTTTGCTTCAAAATCTTAACTTGCTAATCCATCTCAGCCAACATCTCTGGCCCAAGAGTCACTCTATCCTCAAGTCTATCCCATCTTATAGGAGTTTGACACTTTTAACCATACAATTCTTCAAAAGGAGCCATCTTTATCACAAAATGGTAAGAATTGCTATAAGAAAATTCAACTAAGAGTAAGTAGTCTTCCCACTTGTACTGCTAATCCATGCAATACATTCATAGTAGGTCTTCTAATATACTTGATTTACCCTTTTAGTCTATCCATTTGTTTCTAGATGATAGGCTGAGCTAATATTCAATTAAGTCCCTAGTGCAGAAAATAAGGTTTGCCAAAACCTAGAAGTGACTTGTGCATCCCTATTTGAGATAATTTTCTTTGGAATTCCATGCAATCTAAACACTTCTTGTACAAAATTTCTTGTTATGATAGGTGCTCCATCAGTTAGATTCTTGGGTATAAAATGTGTGACTTTGGTTAGTTTATCTACTACTGGACAAGAATGGCATTGCACTTATACCTTGACATTGGAATTCCTCGCACAAAATCCATACTTATGACTTGCCACTTCCTCTCTTGTATGTCATGTGGATATAACAAACTTGCAGGATGGTGATGCTCTGCTTTCACCCTTTGACATTCCAGAACTTAGCTACAAAATTAGCAACATCCCCTTTCATTCCTTTCCAAAAATATAATGGCTTCACATCTGACATCATTTTGGTCACTCCAAGGTGTCCAGAATACGGTGCTTCATGTACTTCCTTCCATACTAGATTCCTTAACTCTACTACATGAGGTACATGCGTCCTACCTTTATACTTAAGTAACCCATTAGCTTCAAAATGAAAACCCTCATGCCTAGAATCTTGTGGATTACTAGCAAGTTCCTGCTTGACTTGCAAATAATACTCATCTTCTTTGTACTTTTGCAACACTTGACCCTTAAAATTGATTTGAATTGTTACTATTGAAGGAATATGATGTCTTCAACTCAAGGCATCAACAAGCTAATTTTATTTTCCTTTTATATAACTGATAGTGAAACCATAGTCAGCTATTAACTCCAACCATATTCTCTACCTAGCATTCAGATTAGATTGAGTGAAAAGGTACTTTAAACCATTATGGTAAGTTTTCAATTCAAATGATTTCCCTATCAAGTAGTGCCTCCACATTTGTAATGCATGAACCACATCTACTAAGTCTAAATCATGCAATGCATAATTTTTCTCATAGGGTTTCAACTTTCTAGACTCAAGCAATCACTTGCTCATCTTGCATTAATAAACCTCTTAAACCTTCCCCATATTCATCAATGATAACCAAAAAATTACCCTCAAGATCTGGTACTTTCAAGATTGGAATAGTAGTCAAATTTTCCTTAAGTAGACCAAAGGATTCTTAACACTTCTCTATCCACTCATATTTCTTCCCTTTTCTCTATAAAGAGGTGATTGGAAAAGCAATCTTGGAAAATTTTGCAACAAACTTTCTATAGTACCCCACTAGACCCATAAAACTTCTAACCTCAGACACACTCTTGGGTGCAGGCCACTCAAACTACCTTGATCTTGGCGAGATCCATAGAGATTACATTCCCTAGATAATGCACTCTCCTTTGGAAGAAAGTACATTTAGATAGTTTACCATACAACCTATGCTCTCTTAACCATTGAAAGACTATCGCTAAGTGTCTACAGTGATCTTCCTCATCCTTAGAATAAATTAGGATGTCATCTAGAAAAAACAATACAAATTTAACTAGACCTTGTCTCTAAATACACCATTGATCATATTCATAAATGCAGCAAGTGAATTTGTTAACCCAAATGGTAAAACTATGAACTCATAGTGTCTGTATCTGGTTTTGAGTAACACAGTATTAAAGATATCTTCATCTTTAATGCTTAACTGGTGTTAACCAGATCTTAAATCTATCTTTGAGAATATGGCAGGACCTCTCATTTGATTGAAAAAGATCATCTATTTGTGGCAATGGGTAGGATAAGTGCATGGATCTATGACACATTTTTAGCTCTTAAGATGCCACTTTTTTTTTGAAATCAACAATTTAAATCTGATTTGCAAAAGAAAATGAAGATAGTTACACTCAAAATTTCAAGATGTAGCAAGAATAGAAGTTGAAGTGCTCTGAGTCTATTTTCTAAGCTACTAATTTTTAAAAAAATTAATGAAGATTAAGGGTCTCAAAAAGGGGGGGCAAAACAAGTCCTGTTGTTATAAAAAAAATAGGATAGCACCTAAGGGCTCCCCCCTTTTTGATTAATCTTTTTTCATAATTTCAACAATCCCAATGGTGATAAATTAGCTAACACCATGTAGTTTATCCTTGCTCTTTCAGACAATTTTTTTAATGAATATATAATATTTTATGAATTTTCAAGGTGGACACATCCTGAAAAGCTGAAATTTGAGCATGCTACCCCCTAAATTTTTTGAAAACTAAATGAAAATTGATTTTTTTTCATCATGTGTAGAATGGAGTCTAGTTTCAAAAAATGTAATTTGTTTCGTGTTTCGATGAACGATTAAAAATCTATCCTAAAACTAGCACATGTTGGTTTTTGACCAAAAACAGAGGCATTTATAATAGAATCTATGGATCAAAAACTTAATTGAATCAAAATGAAAAAAGAATTATATATTTAGATAGCTAAGAGAGAGGTTAACGCTATCATGATTTTTTTATAAACTTGCATCAAAAGATGTGCAAACGTGACAAGGAGCATAGACGAAAATATGAGGAAATTTGGCAAATCCTGTCATTTTTCACATCCAAAGTAGGTCATTTGGCGAGCACCAATTTTGGCGCTCGCCAAATAACCTACTTGGAATAAAATGTAACTTTCCCCTCTCTTTTTTCAACCACTCTGATAATGCTAAGAGTGCACAAAGTTGATTTTTTACCTTTCATATGATCTTTACCTTGTTACCCTAACTGGA
>VDFB02000003.1:205184256-205229548 GCA_007258455.2 Sequoia sempervirens
TCTCTATCTCTCTCTCTCTCACTCCCTCCATCTCTCTCCCATCCCTCTATCTCAGGAACTCTCTCTCATTCCCACCCACTCTCCCTCTCTCAAGTCTCTCTGTCTCACTCCTTGTATCTCTCACATCCCTCTATCTCCCAATCCCTCTCTCTTCTACTCTCTCAGGTCTCACCCTCCCACCCCCTCTCTCCCACTTTTATTCCCCCTCCCTCTCTCTTAGGTCACTCCCTCCCACCCTTTCTCCCTCTCCATCTCTCTTAGGTTTCTCCCTCCCAACCCCTCTCCCTACCTCTCTTTCTCAAGTCTCTTCCTCCTACTCCCTCTCCCTCTCTCAAATCTCTCTTTGTCTCTCTCTCACTCCCTCTATCTCTCTCCCTCACTCTCTCTCTCCCTCTCTCTCGGGTATCTCCCCCCCCTCTCTCTCTCTCTATATATATATATCACTCCCTCCATCTCTCTCCTATCCATCTATCTTGGGCACTCCCTCTCCTTCTCACCCCCTCTCCCTCTCTCAACTCTCTCTCTCTCACTCCTTGTATCTCTCACATCCATCTATCTCCCACTCCTTTCTCTTCTACTCTCTCAGGTCTCACCCTTCCACCCCCTCTCTCCACTTTTATCCCCTCTCCATCGCTCTCAACTCTCTCCCTCTCTCTCTTAGGTTTCTCCCTCCCACCCCCTCTCCCTCCCTCTCTCTCTCCCAAGTATCTCCTCTCTCTCTCTCTCTCCCCAACTCCCTCTCTCTTATGTATCTCCCTCCCACCCCCACCCTCTCTTTCTCTCTCCCTCTCTCTTAGGTTTTAGGTTTTAGGCCAGATTACAGTTTATGATTTAAGGGTAAAGGATGTAGAGTCTAGAGAGAGAGAGAAAGGGGGGTTGAGGGTTTAAGGGTTTAAGATTTATGGTTTATGGTTTAAGGGTAGAGGGTGTGGGGTTGAGAGAGAGAGAGAGGGTTTAAGGTTGAGATAGAGAGAGAGGGTAGAGGGTAGAGGGTTTACAGTTTACAATTTAAGGGTAGAGGGTAGACAAATCTATTTCACTCCAACACTTCTCCCACTATGAGGTCTTTCCCCCCACCCTAACTAGATAACTCTATATCCCTCTCAAGTCTCTATTGCTCTCAGGTCTCAGTACCTACCATGCTACTAGGACTAATATCTCTCTCATATCCCCTCTCCCTCTATCTCAAGTCTTACTCGGTTCTTCTTTATATTGTGAAAGCATTTCAAAGCACCAAATTTGGTGAGCGCTAGATGTGTTTTACCTTGAAAAGGTAAAATAGGGGTTGACCCCATGATTTAGGCCCACATGCTTCTTCTTTTGTCTAGTTCAATGCTTTAACCAACACAAAAATAACTTTTTTATGCAGTTGACTCCATTTTGTACCAATCTATGCTTGATCCATCACCTTTTTCCACCAATTTGCATTCTAGACAATGTAGATGAAGACATTTTGAAGTTTCTACATCATTTTACATTATCTTAGGTAATATATTCATTTTGGTAATATTCAAATGTTTATATTTAGTATGTTTGTTTATTTTTGACAATAATCTAAATTCATTTAATGATTTTATTAATCATAACAATTGGGCATAGAATTCAACATTGAATTAGATGGGAGTTGCATAAAAAAGTTTAATTTTTATGAGTTTGAAGAAAAAAATTAAAAACATGACATAATTTAGATGAATTCATGTTTAAACTTATATAACAACATCATTTTTTGTTTTTACAATTTATAGACCATTCATTTGATGATTTTATTAATCTTTATTGTTACACATAGAATTGAACATTAAATTCAATATTACTGATGGTTGTGGGAAAACTTTTATTTTTCAGCTAATTTGGAAAACCTAAGAGCTTTCATCAATGTCAATGTACAATTTTCCATTAATTATTTTGTGCCATAAAAAATTAACCTTCATCATGTGCTTGGATAATTTCAAGTGATTCAAGACGTAGTTGGTTTAATGGAAGTTTCCATTCATTCATACCATTTACTGTTCTAAGAAAAAAAAGGGAAAAATAAGCACAAGATTCTCTAGTTTCCAAAGGTGCCAACAACTTATACCCTAGGTTTGACACAAGTATTTTCTCCCAAGAAATTTTCCACACTCTAAATACTCCCCTCAAACCCTTCTTAACATTGATCAACACTTACATGAAGCAATTTTGTACAAATTTGATGTCAAACAGGGAAGTAACTTGTCTCCAACCTCAAATTAAACCAATTCAAACCCTCTTTCATATTTTATGACCTTTCCTTTCCTATCTTCCACAAACTCACTTATTCTTCCTTGCAGGTGTTCAACAGAGGTTTCTTGACCTCAAAACACCATTAGGTTTCTTTGGAACAACTTTGACAAAACAAAACACCTACGTTGTCCTAGACCATAAATTAGGTCACTTTTACAAAGGGGACCTATTGGAAACTCCTCAAGCCCAAAACTCAATGGGATAGCAACAACCAGTCAACAAAACCTCCAATTTCACCATTTATTTGTAGTGACACACTTTCCAAGACATCTAAACAAGAAACCCTCATTTTAGGCAATTTACATGGTGGTTTATTGAAAAACTATATCTTGGACCTTCTCTAGCCTAGAAACCACTTTAAACACCCTTAATTATGTCAGAATATGCTTATAAGCCCATTCACTAGCCTCTATCATCAATATTTCACCAGATGCTAGTTCAAAACCTCCATTTTCAAGCAAAATTTGCACAAAAACCTTCAGGACAACACAAAAAGCCTTCAAACATCTTCACTACTCAAAAAAACCATGTACACACCTAAATCATGCCCTAGTGAGCCATTCCACTAAGTTTCAAAACAAAATAGTGGTTGGAATGGCTTAAAATATCATTTTCATACACTTAAAACCCTTAAAGACAGAGTATACAGACTGGTTCTTTGTAATTTGTCTCTAAAATGCAAAAAAATAATTTAAATAAATCCAAACCAAGTCTAAAATGGTATTATTCCTACTTTCCATAAGATTTTCTCCATGAAAGATCAAAAATTTCCTGTACGTAATAGTACAAATCAAATAAACTTTAAATTTTGTACAAAATATACAAAAATAGGGGGTGCTTCAATTACTTCTCTTCTCAAAATTACATGCCAACCTCTCCCTTCAAGTTAACAATCCTTTTTTAAAGGTTAGGGTATGTGCAGGATCATCATGGAAAAAACAGGCCCTTAAGTGGCAAAAAAATCAAAAAAATTAGAGTTAGGCAACTTGACGTAAAAATTTGAATAAGTTATCTATATTATTTCAAAAATATGTAACAATAGAATCTATAGCAAATTGAATGTAGTTTCTAAACTACTAGGCTTGTTTAAAAAAAATCTATTTGGTGAAAATTTGAAATTTCAATGCGGTGATACTTAAATTTCGGGGAAAAATAAGTAGGTTTTGTCTAACCACCTAACCACAATAAAATGATAATATTTTCTTATAAGATTTTAGATATAAGTAGAGGACTCATGCCACGATGTGATGCATATTTTTTGTAATTTTTTCCAAGTAAATAATTAATTATGAATTTTTTATTACAACTTTTAAAAATATAAAAAATCGTATGTCGACCACCTTAACTTGGTCAAAACTTCATGAAATTCTTTTTTTTTTAAACCTATAGTTGCGAAGCATATAATGTGATGCATGTTTTGGATTCAAAAAATGTGATACCATTTGAAAGCTATAGATGTTTTTCAATCAGCCTATCAATCAGGATGTTAGTCATAATTTGAATAGAAAATGCATAATAATTACTTATTAAATTCAAAGTAAAGCATAATTTATATCGGTGGAAAGCTGAGAATCTCCTTTAAAAACCCTTTTCATTTCATTAATTTTGGGTAAAAAAATAGTCGTCAGCTACATACCCATCATATTTCCACTTTTTTGCCCATCATGATCCTGCACATACCCATTATCTAACCACATTCAACTTCTTTTCAAACCCAAATGACCATTGGGTTTCCCTCTTTACAACTTTTACATTTTCCATTGACAACTCTTCAACATTTTTTGCAATTTTTGTAATTTTGACACAATTGACCCCTAACTCACTCTAACGACCCCAAAAAAATTAGAAGTGGTCTAATTAGACCTTATTCAACCTAATAACATGACTCCAAACAATAAAAATACAATTTTACCCTTGACAAATTTTTAACATGATTTCCAACTTTTACATTTGTTGCCAAAAATGACTCAAATAACCACAAAACCCTATGAATGGAATTATCATGGACATATTACATTGAAATGACCAAAAACACCTAAGAACCTATCACTTGAACCAATTTACCTAAAATGACTTGGTGCTTCTGCACCAAAATCCCTCAGAGTACTAACTTAAGACTTCCATGAACCAAATTTGCTAAATAACCTTGGTGCCCCTGCACCAATTTCATAAAATGCAATGTAATCAATAGTATGGATATGTTTGAAAAAATGAATTACAATTAATTTTCTTGTGGTATGGGGGTCGATGTATGTATGAAAAATGTTGTAGCATAGACATGTTTGATAATTCCAAATAGCTTGTTGCCTTCTTTCATAAAATGCTTTGGTGTGTTCAATAAAATGCAATGTAATCAACATTATCAATATGTTTCATAAAATTCATTAATTACTTTTTTTCTATGTGTGATTGTGAACATCTAGCATTCAATGTCGTGCTGAGGAAATGACCAAAGCCTCTAACACTAGAAGAACATGCAGTAAAAAATGCAAGGAGAAGAGAATAAAAAATTGTAGCTCATGAAACAAATTAATTGCAACCCATACAACTAGAAATTCCTGTGCAATCCAAGAGAGATGTACAATTGGAAAAAAAAAGGGCATGAATGAAAATTTTTTGTGGAAGGACACAAATGGATCCCCAAGTTGGAGGCACATCATTAACCATAGGTGAAGTTCAATGCACATCTCCAGTTGAAGACACCCCCAACAACATGTGGTATTCCAAGTACATAGGAAATCACCTCTACAGTTGAAGACACACCATCAACAACATTGCATTTTGAAAGTACATCAATAAACACACCTCTATTTGAAGTCACTCCACAAAGGACATCTCAAGTTTGAGGTACAACATTGTTTACATGTCAATCTCAAAGTATGTCATCAATTGCACCTTCGATTGAAGGTACGTGATCTATCCTCAATGTTGTTGACATTCCTAATGTTGATAAAAATTTACATTTGAGAACTCCTAGATTTTTGCATAGAAAACCTAAATTTTTTATTTATATTGATTCCAATGTTTTGAAATGGATGTCTGATAAGATTCCAAAATGTACATGTCAAAGTTTTGCACAAAGGATATGGAGTTTATTTTTTGAGAAGCTAAGTGAAGGTGGAAGATGCCAACTATTTGTTGAAATGATGAGGCAACTCAAATTTAGGCCCACCATGAAGGCTCTTTGGTTAAGATTTTCGAATGACTCAAGTGAAAATTCCATTGTAAAGAACTTGATGAGTGCATATGAGAGTGTAGGTTCTACCTCACGCACAAAGGATGTGCCACACGATGTGTGATGAGAACAACACTGTTAAGCAGTCAAACAAGGAACAAGGTGAACATTACAAAGAAAAGTAAGTATTTGAAAATAAGTAGATCATCTCTAATGAGAGCCAAAGGAAGGCGTGAAAGATTGGAGGATCCAAATAGCAATGAGTTATGGGCATTCTTGGGTAGAGTGCCACGGAAAGATAAAAGAATTGCTCAAGGCTTGAGATCTTTAATAGTATATTATCGGAAGGATAACACAAGGACCTCTCCTAATCAAAGAGATGTTGTAAGAAGGAGAATTTGTAGTAAAATTTGTGAGCCAATCCAAAGTATTATTTGGATACCACTCAAACCCAATTTTTTGCTAATTTTGTACAAAAGTTTCCTAAAATTAAAATATGTCAAAGGTATTTTGAAATGCTAAATCCTTTTTATGTCAAAATAAATCACACACACACACTACTTTTTGTTGTAAAGTACATATTTATTTTTCTAACCATTATGATGTTTATTGACGTATATGTGTAGATATCCTTACTAACAATGTTTTGCAGGAATGTAACATAAGGCCTCCACCTAAATCCTCAAGGGAATTCTTATCTTCAATTTTATGTGAAAGAGAGGATGGTAAAAGTTTTTACAAGTCATTTTTTGATGACACATGTGATCATTGTGGCGGCATGCAACATTGTCGAATTTGGAAAATACAAGATAGTGGCCTACAGTCTAAAAGATGGGAAAGAAGCAAAGAAGTGTGAATTGGTCAGTGATAAGATCCCAGTATATCAGTTTATGGGCATTTTTCGTGATCAGGTGGTCTATAAGTATGCAAGGCATACACATAGAGCTCAATGGTTGGACCCATAATTCAAGCTATGCAAGGACACATTTCCACTTCATACCAATGTTTCAATTATCAACTTCACAGAGAACTACACACTAAAACCATAGAACGAGGTGCAATCATAGTACTACAACTCCACGAAGGTTATATTTTTGCATATAAAATTCATTCATGCAAATGATAGTACAGAGGATAATAGGAAAGTATTGAGGGAGTATCACTTTTACATCAGTGATGATCACACACATTCTACCAAGTTTGTGCAAGGTTGATTTCAGATGTTTTATGCTGATCTAGCTAGCAAGGGCATATCATTCAGTCAACATATCATATGGTCAAATAATTGTACATCACAATTCAAGAATGCCATAATGTTTTACTGGTTGAGTAGGATGCATAGGATTAGTGGTGTTCAACATATGTGGAACTTCTCAGAGGCCAGGCATGGAAAGGGGGAGCATGATGGAGTAGGTGCATGTATCAAAAGAGCCCTAGTACAAGAAGAGTTAAAGTACAAAGACAATGTAAAGTTGATAGATGGAAGATCAATTGTTGAGTGGCGCAATCATGCAATGGGTCTAGGTAGTCAAGGTAATTCTTTAGTTTGTATATTTTTTCATTTAGTAGATGATTCTAACATTACTAAATATGAGGATTGTTGTACACTAATAGGATCGAGTGAGCTACACTTTTTTAGAAGCTCCAATGCAGGTACATGGACTATCCATATGCAAAAGATGGAATTCTTTTGTTCTGCATGTACACTTGAAGCATGAAATGATTGCGAGTCAATGGAGTGGGTTGACGAATGGTCTGTAAAAATTCTAACCCCATTTGACACTTATTAGCTCCCAACAGCTCTACAAATCATAGAGATGCAATCATCTGTTGACTTTGATCATGTATTGGACCTTGTAAAACTAGGTAATATATCTTACTTATAGGTTTTATTTTGATATTCATTAAATACATCTAACAAGATGAATAAATCAATGTAGGGCACATTTATGCACTGATTACAGATGAATACAATGAAGAGGGTATAGATTATTACCTATGTTATTGTATTGAGGCCAAAAAGAAATAGGAGGCCCCATTTATAGTTGGAGAATACGTAGAATATCATACAGGTTCGGTGGTTGTTACTGGAACATGGCTTAGAAGATACCTAGTTAAGAATGTTGCAATTCGGTTATTTGAGGACTTCAACATGCATCAGAAGATTCTTCACTACTCAAACCTTTTCATCCCCACCAATGTTCATTTGATCAAATATAAGGGAAAACCTATGAACAATAACTTGTGGAAAGTACGTGAATCTGAAAACAAGGCAATACTTGACATAATAAAGAGTAGAGCAGACTCAGATGGTTCCCTGGATTGATTTGTAAGTATGCACATTGAATTTTTAAAGTCATTAACATTTAGGACTATCATTGATGCATTTGTGACTATAGGTTATACTTCTGTTTGTCAACTTAAGAAAAGAACAACATCAGTTGTTGTTGCAAGTGTTCAATGGTATGAGAAACATCGATTGTTGGTGCATTTTTTGGTTCTCAATCTTCTCTTTCTTTTGCATTTTGTAGATTTCTCAAATTCTTATATGCTCCATGTTTTATGTTGAGGGTGTCAGTGATATATTTGAAATATATACGTATGATCATCGAGAGATGGGAAAGTAGTGAAAAATGGGCCACATCACCATTGTAGGACCTTCAATCAATCTACTTACAACATGCATGAAGGTGATAATAGATCTTGTCAGAAGGTGTATGTATGACATTATTCAATTATTGGTATTTTAATGATTTTTATGAGTCCATGTTTGAAATTGTTAGGCTTTTGCAAGATTGATGTGGACAAAATTCTAGTGACAGTACACAATCATGGAGAGGCTACTACCCATGTGTTTCCAAGGGAGTAGGGGAAGTACATGTTTTGAAAATTTTTGGAATGCAAATAACTGGGCCACCTGAGGTGGATTGGAGAAAAGAAATTGGGCAATAGCTCCTTTTGTTTCTTCTTGTACAATATATTTCATGATGTGGGCTATAAATGGGAGGATTATTTCCCTACATGTATTGCTACAAATATTGAGAAATGGGAGGATTTTCAAGATGTTATTTTATCACTACTGTAATATTTGTTATTGACTTAGTGTATTTTTTGATATACAAAAATTATGAGAAATTAATACATGTAAATGTGTATACTCCTTAACATATGCCTCAATTAAATGTGTATAGTACATTTAAAGTTAGTTGTAATGGTTTATGGTTTACATTCAGAGTTTTCATTGGAAGTTTAAATGTTAGTTGGATCAATTTGATGGTTATTTTTGGTTGTGGGAGGTTAAATACAACCTCTTGGGTTGATGAGAAAGGTTGTTGATCATTTTTGAGGAAGAAATCAATAAAAACTCTCACTAATTTGTGTTGTTTTCTAAAAAAATTCTGCTTTTTTGCTATGTACTGTTCCATACAGCTTGCATTCAATCTAAATTGCATCTGATTTCAAGGATATATGTGTTAGCTTCATTTTGGATTTGGAGTGAAGTAATTTCATTATGTTTTAAGAATTTTATTGCAATTTTACTCAAAGCGGGTTTGTACAGTCAAGATCAAGGTTTTGAAGGTATAAAATGAAATAATGACTCATTCCACCTATTTTAATCTACTTTGGCTCAGTGGAATGGGTCCCAAATGGTAGGATTATTTTTCAAAACCAATAACAATCTCACCTAGTGTTCCCTTGTAGGTCTACAACTCAGTTTCTTGATCATCACTTGTAGATTATTTGTCAAAACCAATAACCATCCATTAATTCAAACACCCTGTAATCCCTCACAAAACATATCTCAAGACACCATATGGTTACTTTGGACCAACTCCTCAATTCATGGCTTCTATGTTGTCCCAAATTAGCCAATTAGGCCACATTTACAAAATAGTTGTACTCTAAATTATCAACCAACCACAAATGCCTGTGGATAGTCTTTTTCCTGCTTATAAATCCTCAAAATACACCATTTTTAATCAAAGAAGTGCCCTCTAAAATGATTAACCATAAAACCCTCAATTTTGTTATTTTAGGGAGGGTTTATTGAAAGTCCTACTCCCACAAATTATCTCACCTTTACAAAGCATCAAACATGCCTCAAATGACCTGCACAAGCTTAGCATTCATTCAAAATCTATTGCTTCAAGGGTTTACTACAATTACCCACCTTAAACCATCAAATTTCACCAAAACTCAAAAATTTAACAAGGGCATCATTCCCACACTCACAAATGATCTCCCCTACTCCAAACGTCAACACCTACACCTAGTTTCATCCTAATGGACTGATTCCATAGAGCCACAGTGACTATTTTCCTTCCTAGTTTGCAATTTTGCAACTTTTCAACATTATACTTTTTCAATTTCACATCATTTTGACAAATGTGCAACATGAACTCCTAAATGACCCCAAAACCAACAAAAATGACTTATTACATTATAAATTGGTCTAATATGACCTTACTAAATGATAAACAAGACTCTAACACCTAAAGACCAACTTTAGACTCAACTTAACCAAATTTGCGAAATGACCTTGGTGCCCCTGCACCACTTAGCCTATAAAAGGAAGCTCATCACCTCCATTTTTAACATGCACAAGAGCTATCATACTTACATGCTACTTAAATCTAATATCAATTATCTAAAATTGTGCCTTTATCTCTGCATCGTCATCATCATAGCATTAGCATTATCACTATCATTGCATTCTCATTAGCATAGCATAGAAATCTCCTTAGCATTGTAGTTGCAACACACACAAACATGTCAAAACGCTTCGATCTACGTTCAACTGGTTGAATCCTTTAAGAGTCCAAAGTGCAAAAATGCCTGCAAAATTTAGCATGCCATTGCTTGGACACCATGATGCTTAGAAACTTCTCTTCTAAGCCTATGAGATCTCATTGGGCCCCTCTACAATAACCTCTCTCGGTTTTTTCTATCTCAGAGTCATTTTCCCATGGTTGCTAGTTTTCGCTTGGGGAAAAAGTTGTCAAATGCAAGTAGTGCAAAGTTGCAAAGTGGTGCAACTTTTGTTATACAACTCGTGTGACCAAACTAACTATTCCAATGCATCTAAATGGGTATGTTTATGCTAAGCATGGTCCTCTTTCGCACCCAAACATGTGAAATTGCTCCAAGCTACGTTCAATTGATTGAAGCCCTTAAGAGTCTGAATTGCAAAATGGCTGCAAACTTCCTCATGCCATTACTCAAAAACCATGATGCTTAGAAAATTTTCATTTGAGCCTATAGGATTGCATTGGGCCCCTCTACAATAACCTCTCTTTGTTTTTGCTATCTCGGAGGCATTTTTCCATAGTGGCGAGTTTTCACTTGGGAAAAAAGTTGTCAAATGCAAGTAGTGCAAAGTTGCAAAGTGGTACAACTTTCATTTTTCAACTCATGTGACCAAACTAACTATTCTAACACATACGAGTTGGTACGTTTACACTAGTAATGGTCCTCTTTTGCACCCAAATGCACTGAATTACTCTGAGCTATGTTCAACCAGCTAAATCCCTTAAGAGTCTGAAGGAAAAATGGCTACAAGCTTTAGCATATCATTTCTTAGACAATGTGATGCTTAGAAAATTTTTGTCTAATCCTATGGGATTTCGTTGTGCCCCTCTATAATAATTTATCTCAGTTTTCACTACCTTGGAGGCATTTTCTCGTGGTGGTGACTTTTCGCTAGGAGAAAAAGTTGTCAAATGCAAGTAGTGCAAAGTTGAAAAGTGGTGCAACTTTCATTCTGAAACTCATGTGATCAAACTAACTATTTCAACACATCTGATTGAGTACATTTACACTAGTCATGGTCCTCTTTCACACCCAAATGTGCCAAATCACTCTGAACTATGTTCAACTAGTTGAATCCCTTGAGAGTCTGAAGTGCAAAATAGCTACAAACTTCAGCATGTCGTTACTCAAACACTGTGATGATTAGAAACTTCTTGTCTAAGTCTATGGGATTTTTTTGGGCCCTCTACAATAACCTCTCTCAATTTTTGCTATCTTGGAGGCTTTTTTCCGTGGCAGCGAATTTTTTCTTGGGGAAAAAGTTGTCAAATGCAAGTAGTGCAAAGTTGCAAAGTGGTGCAACTTTTGTTTTGCAACTCGTGTGACCAAAATAACTATTCCAACACATCCAAGTGGGTATTTTTATGCCATACACAGTCCTCTTTTGCACCAAAATGCATTGAATCGCACTGAGCTACGTTCAACCGGTTGAATCCCTTAAGAGTCTGAAGTGAAAAATGGTTTCAAATTTCAACATGCCATTACTCATACATCGTGATGCTTAGAAATTTTTTATCTGAGCCTATGGGATTGTGTTGGACCCCTCTATAATAACCTCTCTTGGGTTTTTCTGTCTCAGAGCCTTTTTCCTATGGTGGTGAGTTTTTGCTTCAGGAAAAAATTATCAAATACAAGTAGTGTAAAGTTTCAAAATGGTGCAACTTTATTTTTGCAACTCATGTGACCAAACTAACTATTCCAATGCATCGAACTAGGTACCATTACACTAGGCATGGTCCTCTTTTGCACCGAAACACACCAAATTATTCCGAGCTACATTCAACCGGTTGGATTCCCTAAGAGTCCAAAGTGCAAAATGGCTGCAAACTTCAGTATTTCATTACTTAGACATTGTAACGCTTAGAAACTTCTTGTCTAAGCCTATGGGATTACGTTGGGCCCCTCTACAATAACCTCACTTGGTTTTTTCTATCTCAAAAGCGTTTTCTCATGGTGGCGAGTTTTTAATTGGGGAAAAAGTTGTCAAATGCAAATAGAGAAAAGTTGCAAAGTGGTGCAACTTTCATTCTGCAACTTGTGTCACCAAACTAACTATTCCAATGTGTACGAGTGCATAATTTTACGCTAGGCATGGTCCTCTTTTGCACCCAAATGCGTCGAATCGCTTTGAGCTACGTTTAATTAGTTGAATCCCTTAAGAGTTTAAAGTGCAAAATGGCTACAAACTTTAGCATGTCGTTACTCAGACATTGTGATGCTTAGAAACTTGTCATATGAGCCTATGGGATTGTGTTGTGCCCCTCTATAATAACCTCTCTCAGTTTTCACTGTCTCGGAAGCGTTTTCCCATGGTGGAAAGTTTTCACTTGGGGAAAAAGTTGTCAAATGCAAGTAGTGCAAAGTTGCAAAGTGGTTCAACTTTCATTTTGCAACTTGTGTCACCAAAATAACTATTCAGACATGTCTGAGTGGGTACTTTTACACTAGGAATGGTTCTCTTTTTCACCCAAACACGCTGAATCACTCTAAGCTACGTTCAATCAGTTGAATACCTAAAGAGTCTAAAGTGCAGAATGTTGCAAACTTCAGCATGTCATTACTCGCACACCGTGATACTTAAAAAATTTTCATCTAAGCCTATGGGATTGCGTTGGGCCCCTCTACAATAACCTCTCTCAATTTTCATTATCTTAGAGGCTTTTTCCTGTGGTGGCAAGTTTTTGCTTGCAAAAAAAGTTGTCAAATGCAAGTATTGTAAAGTTGCAAAGTGGTGCAAATTTTGTTCTCCAACTTGTGTGATAAAACTAATAGTTCCAACACATAAGAGTGGGTACATTTACACTAGGCATGGTTCTCTTTCACACCAAAATGCGTCGAATCACTCTGAGCTACGTTCAACTAGCTAAATCTCTTAAGAGTCTGAAGTGCAAAATGGCTACAAACTTCAGTATGTCATTAGTCATACATCATGATTCTTACAAATTTCTTGTCTAATCCTATGGGATCGTGTTGTGCATATCAACAATAACCTATCTCAGTTTTTGCTATATTAGAAGCATTTTTCTGTGGTGGAAAATTTTCACTTGAAAAGAAAATGTCAAATGCAAGTGGTGAAACTTTCGTTCTACAACTCGTGTGACAAAACTAACTATTTCAATGCATCCAAGTGGGTATTTTTACACTAGAAATGGTCTTATTTCACACCCAAATGTGTTGAATCACTTTGACCTACATTCAACCAACTGAATCCCTTAAGAGTCTGAAGTGCAAAATGGCTGCAAACTTCAACATGTCATTACTCGAACACCATGACACTTAGAAACTTCTCATATGAGCCTATGGGATTGTATTGGACCCCTCTACAATAAAATCTCTTATTTTTTTCTATTTAAGAGGCTTTTCCCTATGGTGGTGAGTTTTTGCTTGGGGAAAAGGTTGTCAAATGCAATTAGTGCAAAGTTGCAAAGTGGTGCAACTTTCGTTCTGCAACTCATGTGACCAAACTAACTATTTCAATGCATTCAAGTGGGAACATTTATGCTAGGCATCATCCTCTTTCGCACTCAAACACGTTCATTGCTTCGAGCTACGTTCAACCCGTTGAATACCTTGAGAGTCTGAAGTGAAAAATGGATGTAAAATTTAATATGTTACTCAGACACTGTTATGCTTAGAAACTTCTTTTCTAAGCCTATGAGATCGTGTTGTACCCCTCTACAATAACCTCTCATGATTCTTTCTATCTTGGAGGTGTTTTCCCGTGCTAGCAAGTTTTCACTTGGAGAAAAAGTTGTCAAATGCAAGTAGTGCAAAGTTGCAAAGTGGTGCAACTTTCGTTTTGCAACTCGTGTGACCAAACTAAATGTTTCAATGTGTCTAAGTGGGTACATTTATGCTAGGAATGGTCTTCTTTTGCACCCAAATGCACCAAATCACTCTGAGCTACATTCAACCAGTTGAATCCCTTAAGAGTCTGAAATGCAAAATGTCTGCAAACTTTAGCCTACCATTACATGGACACCGTGACTTAAAAACTTCTCATATAAGTCTATGGAATTGCGTTGAACCCCTCTAAATAATGTCTATTATTTTTTTCTATCTTAGAGGTTTTTTTCCGTGGTGGCAAGATTTTGCTTGGGGAAATAACTATCAAATGCAAGTAGTGCAAAGTTGCAAAGTGGTGCAACTTTCATTCTGCAGCTCGTGTGACCAAACTAACTATTCCAATGAATCTAAGTGGATGCATTTACACTAGGCATGGTCTACTTTTGCACCCAAAAGCATTGAATCGCTTCAAGCTACGTTCAACTAGTTGAATCCTCAAGAGTCTGAAGTGCAAAATGACTGTAAACTTTAGCATACCATTACTCAGACACCATGATGCTAAGAAACTTCTTGTTTGAGCCTATGGGATTGTGTTGGGCCCCTCTACAATAATCTATCTCATTTTTCGCTATCTAAGAGGAATTTTCCCGTGGTGGCGAGATTTCACTTGGGGATGAAGTTGTCAAATGTAAGTAGTGCAAAGTTGCAAAGTGGTGCAACTTTTGTTCTGAAACTCGTATGACCAAACTAATTGTTCCAATGCATGCAAGTGGGTACGTTTACACTAGGCATGGTCCTCTTTCACACCCAAATGCGTCGAATCGCTCTAAGCTACGTTTAACTGGTTGAATCCCTTAAGAGTTTAAAGTGTAAAATGGCTGCAAAATTTAGCATGCCATTACTTAGACACTGTGACACTTAGAAAATTCTCATATAATCCTATGGGATCATGTTGGGCCCCTCTATAATAAATCTCTCATTTTTTACTATCTCAGAGGCATTTTCTCATGGTGGCGAGTTTTCACTTGAGGAAAAATTTGTCAAATGAAAGTAGTGCAAAGTTTCAAAGTCCCTATTCTACCAAAGAAAATGGATTTTAAGGCCTGATGATGTTTTATTGACTATACAAACTAGTAAATAATAGAAAACAATGTTGTAATTACAAAATAGAGTACTTTTATTCAAAACTTCTTCAAAAATATAAACTCTAATCTTTTGCATGCCTTCACAAGGCTCTCATAAAGGTGTTTACTAAAGATTTCTTGACTACCACCTTAGTT
This sequence comes from Sequoia sempervirens, assembly GCA_007258455.2. Lineage (NCBI taxonomy): Eukaryota > Viridiplantae > Streptophyta > Pinopsida > Cupressales > Cupressaceae > Sequoia > Sequoia sempervirens. The sequence continues at coordinate 205,199,569 of VDFB02000003.1, forward strand.
ACTAAGACTTTACAACTTCATGACTCTTCAACTTCCTGATTTTTTATAACTTCTTGCAATTTTTCAATTTTGCATCTTTTGCAACAAACACGACTTTTTGCAATTTGTCCTCCTAGAAACCTAAAGATGACTTAAATACATTTAAAATGACCTTATTGCCTATTGGAGGCATAAAATGCACAAGGTGCTCATGCACCACATTTTTCCAACCAATTCACTACCTTGTCTATGCTACTACTTACTAGTATGCTTTGATAGATTTTTTCCAAGCATCCATCGCTTGTCCAAAAGCATTTGTTGTAGGCTATTATCCATAGTAGCAAGATAGTGAATTGTTTGATAAAATGCTTTGGTAGACATGTATGAAAAATGTGGTAGCATAGACAAGGTAGTAAACTATTTGAAAACATTCCTCAAAGAAATGTTGTCTCATGGTGATGGAATGCCATGCCAATCTAGGGAATTTTCTTGTCATGGAATTCCATCACCATGAGACCACATTTCTTTGAGGAATTTTTTCAAATAGTTCGCTACCTTGTCTATGCTATTGCTTACTATTAAGGCAGTGAACTGTTTGATCAAATGCTTTGGTAAGCATGTATGAAAAATGTGGTAGCATAGACAAGGTAGTGAATTGTTTGAAAAAATGCCTCAAAGAAATGTGGTCTCATGGTGATGGAATGGCATGATAATCCATAGCAATTTGCATGTCATGGCATTCCATCACCATGAGACCACATTTCTTTGAGGCATTTTTTTCAAGCAGCTCATTGTCTTGTCTATAGTATTGCTTGCTATTATGCTTTTGATAGATTTTTTCCAAGCATCCATAGCTTGTTTGAAAGCACTTGTTTTAGGCTTTTAGCCATAGAAACAAGGTAATGAATTGTTTGACAAAATGCTTTGGTAGACATGTATGAAAAATGTGGTAACATAGACAAGGCAGTGAACTATTTGAAAAAATATGTCAAAGAAATTTGGTCTCATAGAATGCCATGATAAGAAAATGCAATTGGCAGTTGCTCCTACTTATTAGTTATGCAATGTGAAGTAATTGCATAGCTGCTTAGGTTGACTTTGTAAAAACTATATTGTAATTGAAAATTTTTCATCTATTAGCATCTAGTTATTAGTTACGCAGTGTGAAGTAATGTTTTGACTTTGAAAAATGTGCAATAAAATGTAATCAACGATATGAATATAAACTACCAAAAAAAAAAAAAATACAATTCATTAGTTAAAATATTTATTTTATTTGCTCTCTATATCTCTATATGCTATGGAAATACCTTTCAATTTCAAAAAAATAGTTTTTATCTCTTGTTCTACAATTTTTTACATTTTTTTTAAATATGATTTTTTCTCGACTTTTTCAAAAACTCTTATACTTTTGGCTTGTCAAATTTTTCCCCAAAATATTTTTGCTGCTATGCATTAGAATCATGAAGCATACATGTGAATACACACAATATACGTGAAGTATACATGTGAATAAGTGAAGCATACATGTGAATAAGTGAGGCACAAGTAATTGAAGTATTCCAAAGAATACAAACCACCAAGAATGGAGCTTATTTACACAATATGCTTTAGATGGAGCTTACTGAGCAATCAATAGTAATTAATTAAGCATTAGATGTAAAAAAAATCCATTCCTACAACATTCAAGAAAATTATTTACACAATACACATGATAACATCATTCAAGAATGGCAGTAGCAAAATAAGATTTTTTTAATCAAAAAGTTGTAAGGCTATACAATGACATATATTGATAAAAGTATATACAATATATCCAAAAAAATCCATACATCCTTAGTACAAAGGAGTCATATGGACATAAAATGTCACGTATATATTGATAGTACAAAACATATGTTCCAAAATGTTACATAAGCATACAAAAAATGACCCTAGTATAGTCATTTCCCTCTAGGGGAATTAAATAGTTCCTGTGCTACCTTTGAAATTTGGTAGGATGGAGTGACTATTGGTTCTTTGGTCTTTTGAACATGCTCGCTAGTCCTCTTTTCACTTTTGACCTTCAACTAATACAATAAAATGTAAAGATGTTAATACATAGAAATTCAATTGTGGAATGACATATAGAAAAATATAATCACTTACCACATACATATAGTCATCACATGCACATTTACATCATTATCACATCCACGATCTAGAGTGACAACCACCTATAGCAACCATCAAGATAGAAATTAAACTACACAAAATTATCGTGAAAATTTTCTATAATAGACCATAAAAGAGCAAATATAATGTCAAATCAACTAATTTGTTGCATACCTCTCTCAATGGATCAAAACTAGCTATTGATGTAGCAACTCCTTGGTTCATCATGCCACCAACATCACCAGGGTTATCTGATGTCAACATCTACAAATGGTAGGGTGAACTATTAAATGTTAATGGGATGGGATTAGGAATTAATAAAGGAAAAAAAAGTGAATTAGGAGAAGATAATGTGACATGATCAAGGAATACAAATGCAATGTTTGTGTTTCTCATCAATTTTTAAGATTTATATACACAAAATTACGAAAAATACCTAACATTGTTCTACAACGCCATTAATGAATAAAGGATACCTAAGTGTAAGTTGTTTGAGGAAATGAATTGTGAGGTGTGGAGGTTGGAGGTCCACCAGGAAACTATTTGAAATCCAAAGCATGTTATGAGACAAACATTCAAATATAACATTCAACTATTCAAATGCAATAATAATATCTTTAATACTAGTTGCATACATGTGGACTCAACGTCAACAACGAATAAGGGTTTGTAGGAATGGGGCACATCTCATTAACACTCCAACCCTAAAATTTCATCATATCAAAATTCTACTAATTTACTTATTCTTAAATTTCAAAATATAGTTTAATAAACAACATTAAATGAACTTGTTGAATTTTACCTAAGTTTCAATGTTGAATGTATCATTCAACAAATCATTTTTGAAATCCATTGCCTCTACAACTGATGTAGGTTGTGTAGATGCATCCTAAGCATTGATAATCATACATGCAAACTATACCACAAGTGCCACAATGGTGGGGTGGAGCTCAGAGCCTACATGTCTCCTCCACATCAAGCTCTACTAGACGCCTCACACACTACAAAATGGTTTGGGTGAGTAATCCAATCGACTCTAGCATGTCCACCTCTACATTATCCTTAACAATGGAAGGAATGGCAACATGCTCCACCATGGTTCTGGCCAATGGTCTCGGTGCCAACTGTGGATTATGTTGTGCAACAAGTCTATCATGTGTGGAGCCCCCACCTCTACCCTGAAAGTATAAGATGTCAAAATAATTTGGCATCTTATAAAGGACAAACTCACAATAGAGTTTCCTCAAAAATTATTGTGGTACCTCATGGTTATTGCATGGAGGTTGGTCAAATACCATTCACCACCTCTCCTAAAATTTATTTTTAATTAACTCATGGTGGCACCAATGGATGGGGAACCTCCTACATGCATGAGACAAAGGTGCATTGGTTTTCAGGTCTATAAATAGGGCACACAAGTCAACTTTGCTATTTTTTTTATTTTTTAACATATACATAAGAAAAACCACTAGCATAATATTATCTCATCTCATGCCTCTTATTTGAACAAAAAATATTTTTGCATTCATTTCTCCTACATGAGATATAATTGACTTCAATGATTCAGTAATCCCTCTCCTATAAGGGTGGGTTTTGGCATGCTCAATTAATCTTTGAATTAATTGTTCAACATCTCTTTTATTGTGTTCAATTTGATTTAGAATATTTTCTTGTGTTCCTTGAGGATGCCTATGAATTGATGGAGAGGTTTCAGGTTGTTCTTGTATAGGAGGCTCTTCCTGAGGGGGTGACTGTCAATTCTCAATGTTTTAAGGTGGAGATTCATTCCCTTATAATTAGAACAAAATTTTATTATAGAAACCTATTTCAATCTGCATTCTAAATCAAATTTAAAATAAATAGAATAAAAATACATACCTCTTTGCAATCTTTGATACATCTCTGATGTGTTGGTGACATCCTCGTGAAAAATAGCAAGCTAAGAGTGTAAAAAATGGTTGAGATTTGGCGAGTGTGAGTTGCAGAGCTCAAATCCTCCAAGCCAAGCTGTGGGTCAAAATAAAAATGTAGGTTTCAAATGCCATTTTTACTTTTAGCTTCCTTTTTCATTTGGTGTGCCCCAAATTTGGAGCTCGCCAAATTTGGCATGCGCCATATTTGGTGCTTGCCCAATTTGGCATGTGCCAAATGCTCAATTTTGAGTTTTTTTTGCAAATTTTTTTAGTTTGGCACCAAAATTGTGTCACAGATTGGTGCACTTACCTGATACTTGAAGGAGCACAAATATCTCTGCAATCTGAAAACACCTATTATAGGGAGAAGCAAAGAGAAGCAACACAAAAAAAATGCTCAAAGATGTGGAGCTCAATATTTCCAATGTGTAAAAGAATTAATTTACAAAAGAAAAGTTTACAATCTCATATGGGTCAAAAAAACCTAAAAAGGAAAACCCTAGGCTTGCACATTAATAATTAATAAAATAATTAATTATTATGCACCTAAAGTTAGCTTAAGTGTAAAAGAGATAAAAGGGAACTTAATTAATTAACCAAATATTGTTTAATTAATCAAGTAAATAACCAATTACTCTAACACACTCCCTTAAGCTAGACTTAGGGAGAAGCTAAAACCTAGAAGAAGCTACTAAAAGAAAAAAGCAATGGGTCCCGACAACAAGGCTAGATCAGGTACCCAAGTACAAGGAAATCTCTATGAAATGGAGAAAAATGAGAAAATCCAGTGGAAAAAACTCCTCTCCAAAAAGAGATAGAAGAACATGCTGAAAGAAACATGAAGGAAGGAAGTCCTCATAAAGACCCCCAAGGACAACTTCCTTCACCCCAAGCATAAAGCGCAACTGAAGATAGCGCGGCGAGGCAAAAGGCTTCGTGAAGATGTCTGCAACCTGCTCGTCAGTGGGAATATACTCCAAGATGAGAGAACCATCCTGAATCAACTATCTGATGAAATGCATATGAAGCTCAATGTGCTTCGTCCACTGATGCTCCACCAGGTTGCAAGTGTAGTACCCCTCCATTTATGCTTTTGTTTTCTGCTGTTATGTTTTCACACTGTTAGACTATGATACTTTGTTTGGATATTTTGTTCGCTAGTTTTGAGTGACAGTGGATTTATTCTGTGACATGATGATACATTGTATGGTGATTACTGATTTTAGACATGCTTTGAGATAGTGTAGATGTTTATTTTTAGATGATTATTGCTATGTATATGGTTATGATGGACTAACTATTATTTTAATTCGTTAGTCTGATGTGACATGTATTGGTGTGGAGAACGAAATCGCATCACTCGTTTGCAAGCGCCCTATGATATCCGTGATTTTCTCCACACGGTGTGTTTGTTCAATGGTTTATATATATATATATGCATGTTATTTCTTGGTTGTAGGATTGCAGGTACATGACACCGACTCCACCTGGGTACTCAGGTCTGAGCGTGTCAAGACTCAACAGAAATGTTGATTGGGAGGTAGTAGTTTGGTTCATCCTAGTCTAGTCTATTACCTGGTCACTGTACATTGTCAGTTTTAGTTTGAGTTATAGATTGCCTTGCATTTTTTTGTTTGGATTAATTGTTTGAAAGGAAAAAAGTTGATTTTAATAATAGTTTATTATGTTTTAAATTATTGTTATTTAAATTAATTTTTAAATGTTGAAGAAATTACTTGCATGTTATTTAATTAATTAATTAGCTTATTTGGTTAAATGGTTTGATCTTAAAAGATTAAACTTATTTAATTAAATAAACTAATTAATTAAATTAAATTATTTAAGTGTGTGAATAGCTTTATTTGAAATTAAATTAATTTGTGGAAATGGCAATTTTTATTAACAAATAAATCTTGCATTAGAAAATTGCAAATTTTAAAATAAATTAAATTAATTAATTAAAAGCCATGCAATTTGAAATAGGCAAGATTGCCGAGAAGTGGTGGAGAAGATATTTTGCAACCACTTCTCGACATGTCTGCCAGTGCATTTATTGATTATTGTTGAAATTTGTTTACGGAGGTAATATTGGATCTGGGAAATCACAGAGGTTATGCTATCATTCACGGGAAAATATTTTGGTGCTCTGTAAAATTCTCTGTATACATTTATTTTGGTATTTTTGTTGCAAATTAGTGGAAAAAATTTGGTTGCTATTTGGCTTTGGTTCTCGAGAAGGATTTTGAAGCTATAGGCAACAGAGGCTACAGAGGCTTTCTTCACCAGATAGCAAAGGAAATCAGGTATTTTTCTTGTAGATTTTATTTTGTGGGTTTTTGAAAGGGAATGCTTCTAAAAATAAATTAGCTTAGTTTAAATCCCTATATTTCTTGTACATAAATTGTTTTCTATATTTTGTTTTGTGAAGAGTTTATAGTTTCAGAAAAACCTTTGTAGCATACTCTCTATAGAAAGTATTTGAATCTTTATGAAGGGAATTATTTGTTAAAAAGAAAATTGAAAACCTCTGGGGTAGATTGGAATTGAATAAAAAAAAATACTATGCGTGTATTCTATGAAACCCTGAAGAAATTTGATTCTTTTCCCAATTTCCCCAGTGAAACTTGTAGAAGTTTATTATTTTCTTCTCTTTTAAAACAAAACCCCGTTGAAATTTAATATATATATATTAAAATATATATATATATATATATATATATATATATTTGTATGTATTTATCCTCATATATAAATTGGATTGCAAATTTTTATTTGTTTAAGTTCGTCGCCGTATAGGCGAAATCCTTATATTATTTTCTTTTAGAAAATGAAAATCACAATTTTTATTTGTGCTCGCCGAACGGCGAATTTTAAAAAAAAATTTAAAAATACAGTGTTTTGGGGGAGGGCTGAAACCCTCCCCATTCCCCACAAGGGCGGGCACAGCTTCCATGGCTACGCACAACAACCGTCAGCTGCTGGGCGCAGCCCTGGAAAGGGCCACGCCCACTCCCCATAGGGAGCCGCGGCCGGGGGCTGCGAAACCCTATGGGTTTTGTTTTATTTAATTCATATCAACAGAAATTTCATAAAATGTAGTTTGTTTATATTAGAAGTTTTAAATGCGATTTTTATTGGTGATATTTATTAATTCGGAATTTATTTAATATATATATATATATGTATATGTATATATATGTATGTATATATGTATATATGTATATGTATATGTATATAAGTATATATATATATAAATATGTGTAAATAAATATAATTATTTGTATATATATTTATATTTATATATATATATATAATATTATATTTATTGAGGTAAGAAAAATAATTTTAATAATTTAAAGATTTATCAAATATTTTGCATGTGAAATTCTAGATTAATTGAAAGTGAATTTTTATTAAGTTGACTTAATTGCATGCAAATTATATTGCTTGAAAGGATTTAGTATATCCTAATGTAGATGTATTATTTACTTTCAATTTGCTTTAAATCTTGTTTCTTTGTTGGGAAAATTGGAAAAGTATCAAATAAACAAGTCTTCCAGACCAATTTAATACCGTGGGGATTCTGATTGTTAAGTTGAGTTTATGTGTTGGCTAAGATGTGTACATGATATTAGTTTGGTACTTAGATACCTAATTTTGTGAACATAGACATTGTTGTTCGTCATGAGTGGTGTTGAAATTGTCTGTTGTATGTTGTACACTTTGTAAACCTTAGTCAAGAAAACTTAGAAATCCTTGTTATGTTTAGGGGAGCGGCTTTTTGTAAGGGTCGACACACAAAGTGGTGTCAGGGTAACTTACAAGGAGTTAGTAAGTCAATGATAACTAAATGACACAGTAGTTAGATTAAAACTCTTAACAAGATAATTATGCCTCACTTATTGACTCTTGAGCTACTACAGTTTTGAGTACAAGATGAGAAGGCCTGGAATGGCAAATCGGTGTCTTAATTCTTCAAGAGACATTTGATTCCGCAATGATTGCAATAGGGGCCGAGTTTCGTAAGAGGTTACCAGCGTAACCCATGTTGGGGGCCGGAACCTAGGAAGAAACACTAGGGTAACCTTTACAATATTGTGATGACACTCCACCTAAAGTAACAGTTAACCTTGTGTATGTAGTACATTCAATTGTCTAAATCTGGAAGCAATGTAACCATTAGTTTGTTATGTACCAGTGTCTAGGGTTAGTAGATTATGTCTAGGTAACCATATTACTATCTCCTAGCATGGGGGGTGGAACTATGGGTACCACATGGTTGGGTGGAACGTGCACCTTACTCCGTTGGTTCCCCAGTTTTGTGATCATGGCATCGAGAGCTTCATGGATGGAGAGCTCACACTTGGAAACTTATTTGTACTTCTTCATTGTAAATTGTAAATCTTATATTTGAAAACATCCCTCAATTGTTTATGAGGTGAACATTGTAAATGTAATTGTAATTATTATTGAATTACCTCATCAGATGGATGAGTATTGTTTATTTATCAAATGCAATGTATGAAACAAATTTGTACTTTATGTTATCTTGAATGAAGTTTCAAATGGAATGCAATGTTTATCTTAAATGTTTATGTTATTAAATAATATATGCAATGCGAAACACTAAAGTCGTCTATGGAAACTCAAAGTAGTGTAACTTCGCGTAACTTAATGAATGCATGCAACTAATTAACTTAATATTATTACCTTTTTAAAAAAAAATATTACACTTTTATATACAATTGCAACATTTCACAGGTTATCATGACGGGGCATTACAGCAAGAAATATGTATAGAACTCTGATTGTCACACCAAGGAATAGTGGGACTATCAGGAGGAAAACCAAACTTAGTCATCAACTGTCAAAGCCATAAAATCTCCTGACTAGCGAGCACAACAGCTCGGTACTCAGCCTTGGTAGATGATAACACATGAGTAGTCTGCTTCTTGCAAGACCATGTGATAGGACTAGAGCTAAGACAAAAAAAAAAGCTAGAAGTAGACTTCTGATCATTGACATCACCAGCCCAATTGGAGTCAATGTAGCCAACAATGTGAGGATCCCCTAATGTGTAGTGAATGCCATAAGAAATGGTGCCCTGAATGTACCTCAAAATACATTTGGTAGCTTGCCAGTGACTCTCATGAGGATCATGGGAGAATCAAGAGACAAGGCCAACCGCAAAGGAAAGATTAGGATGAGTGTGAGTCAGGTACAACAAACTACCAACCAACTGCCTGTAAAGTGTAGAATCTACTGAAGGAGTGGGGCAAGTAGTAGCCAAAACAACCCCTGACTAAAAAGGTGTGGGGGCAAGCTTGCAATCAAGCATGCCAAAGCGCTGAAGCATATCAAGAGCATACTTCTACTGGTAAATGGAGATCCCATCAGAAGACTGAATCACCTAAAGATCAAGAAAATAGTACAGAAGATCAAGATCTATCATCTCAAACTGCTCCATCAAAGCTCATTGAGTATGCTAAATCATAGAGGATGAGCTACCTGTGATGAGGAGATCATCAACATATAGCACAAGAATCAGGATCTCACCCTCAAGATTCTGGGGTGCTATCATAATAGTGGTTTACAATTCCTGAGAGGAATGAATTTTAGCTGAAATCACATATTTTTAGAAAATATAATGATTTAAGCCTTAAAAAGTTCCATTTTAAGGATTCCAATTGAAGAGGATTTGATCAAATCACCTTAGATCAAACCCCCTTGGATAGAACCTCGCTAGTTTTAAACCATACCTATAAATGAGTCTCCTTTACACCTATCAAAATGCTGATAAAAAATCACTTTTGCTTTAGCTTTTGGGGGATCAAATGAATTCATTTAAAATTTATTTCAAATGATTATGGTATTCCTCAAGAACAAGCTATCCAATGAATATAATTTTAATATGTTTTGGTTTTGTTATGTATTTGTTTTTTAAGTTTTATTAAACATAGGTTTTTCATCGAAAATGAATTTCTTTGTTCTTCACATGTGGAAAAATAGAAGATTATCAAAAAAAAATTGAAAAATATGAGTGCACCAGATATTGAAGTCCTTGATCCAACGAAAAAAATAAAATAAAATTTTGACATATACAAAAAAAGTTACGTGTTATACAGTCGCGCTGTGTCTGAATTGTAATTCGTTTGACTTTGAAACTTGATTAAGGAAAAAATATTCAATAAAAAACTATCTAACCAAGTGGAATCACTAGATATCAAAGTTATAAGTCCAAATTTGAAAGAATTAGAATTTTAGCGTTCATGGAAAAAAAGTTATGCATTATACGGTGTACGTCACTTTTTAAAAATGTTGTTTTCTGAAAAAAAATCAATTTTCGTGGGAGATGGAAAAAGAAGTGCAATTTGATTCTAAAAATTTTGAAAAAAATATTTTTAGAATCTATAGAAAAAATTTGATGAGACTCTAGTTTGCACCATCTTCAAATTCCTCACAGTTTAGCCGCTATAGGTGCCTGAATGTGAATATTTAGTTAAAAATAATAATTTCAGTGTCCAGTTTGGCCAAAAATTGTAAACCACTATTATGGGATCACCCTCTGAATATAGATTGTGGGATCAAAATGACAGTGTGTGAAACTAGTGGAGAGCAAAAAAGAGTCCATCTTCTCATACCAAGCCTGAGGGGCCTGTTTGAGACCATATAATGAATGCCGAAGTCTACAAACCAAAGAAGCATCCTGCACAAATCCCTGAAGCTGCTCCATATAGATATCCTCCTGTAGGTCACCATGCAAGAATGCACTCTTCACATCCATCTGAAAAATGGGCCATCCCCTAGAAGTTACAAGTGGTAGTACAAAGCAAATAGAATTCATCTTGGCAACAGGGAAAAATGTCTTGGAGTAATCAATACCCTCAACCTGCAAGAAACCCTTCACAACAAGACGTGCTTTGTACTTATGAATAGAACCATCAGCAACATACTTGGTGTGATACAACCATCTGCACTGAACCATCTTTTTTCCCTTAGGAAGAGGACAGAGATCCCAAGTACTATTCCTCATCAAAGAAGAATACTCCTCCTCCATAGCACTATCCCACTCAGGGTGACCTATCACCTCTAAAAACTTTTCAGGATCCTCTGAAAGAGTATGACTCAAAAGACTAGAACCCACAGTATGAGAACAGGTGTGATGAGTGTCTGAAGGATCACCTGCCATAGATCATGCTGCCTCAACAGTAAAGGAAGCCCATTTGGGCATCTAAGGTGGAGCAAGTGGAGGTGGAAATGGGGGATCATCGACATCCTCATCAGAATCATCCTCAACATAATCCTAAAGAGCTACAGTGTGAAGAGTAGGTAGTGAAGTAGACACTAGAGACAGGGTATCCATTGTGGGAAGGTGCTCATCAAACTGGACATCTCGTCGAAATAGGACATCTCTGGAATTAGGATCAAACAACCTGTACGCCTTAACATCCTCACAGTAGCCAACAAAAATGAGTGGTTGACTCTTCCACTCCATGGCTCTCCTCTGAGCATCAGGAATAAATGCCCATGCCTCACTACCAAATACTCAAAATGATGAAACATCAGGCTGGTCATGAGACCAAACCTCCTCAGGAATCATATGTTGAATCGCCTTGTGAGGCATCTGATTCTAAATATAATTGGCACAATTAACTTCCTCAGTCCAAAAGGATGGATCCATGGACCTGGATTGAATCATACAATTTTCCATCTCCCGTAAAGTCCTATTCTTTCTCTCAGCGACACCATTCTACTGAGGGGTGTAGGGAATAGTAAATTGATGCTGTAAACCATGCTCAGTGCAAAAATATCTGAAAGCCTAATTCACATACTCCCCCCCATTATCTGTACGTATTTGTCAAATAGAAAGGACAGAATCCTTCTCAACAAATGTCTTGAAGATTCAAAAGGAATCAAAGACATTAGACTTGTACTTAAGAAAGTACACCCATGTGCATCTGGAAAAGTCATCAATAAATGTGAGTACATACTTGGCCCCAGAAAAGGAGTGGGAAATGACATGAGGTCACTATGAATCAACTCCAAGGGTGCCAAATCACGAGTGGCTTGTCCCTTTGGAAAGGGATCCCTGTGATGCTTGCCGAGCACACAACCATGACAAATACCATCTATGCAGGAAATCCGTGGAAGACCAAGAACAATTTCCTATGTACTCATCTATTGAAGATATCTATAATTGACATGGCCCAAACACTCATGCCAAAGCTTACTCACTAAATCTGCATGTGTTATGAGAGATGAACCTGTACCCTCAGAAGGCCCAAATCCATCAAATCTGTAAAGACGAGATGCAATATCAACATACGTAGTAGCCACAACCAAATCAGAGTCATGGAGATCATGAATAACCACATCATGTGGTGAGAACTCAACTATCTTACTAGAGCTAGAATGGAAAATTTGATAAATGGAAAAGAGGTTCATCGAGATGTCAGGAACAACCAGAACATCCTATAGAGTACCCCCATCCAAAGAGACAGAACCTGAACCCAAGACTGAAAGTTGTGTAGAGTTACCCACTATAATCTATGAAGTACCACAAGAGGCAAGAGAAGTGACCAACTGCTGAGTGTGAGTCATATGGTGAGAAGCACCAGAATCTAAAATCCAAGTGGACCCATAGGTCGATGCTCAAGCAGTGAGAGCATGACCTTTCCCTGTGGAAGGAGAAGATGACTGAGGTGAGGAGATGTGATGCTGTTGCATGGCTTCCTCTAAAGCCTCTAATTGTTTCCAACACCTAGAAACTGGATGTCCTTCCTTGCCACAGAAGCTGTAAGTGTCTCCTGATTTCTTCTTAGTCTTGGAGGAAGACTCACCAGACTTTGAAGATTTCCCCTATTTCAGATTAAGTGGTGGTTTGGAGGAATGCTCACTGCCTACAAAATCTTTCTTGGGCTTCAGCTTTTGCTTCTGTTTCTCCTTAGATGACTGAGCAACCAATGCTTTGTTCTTTGACCCTAAGAGCATATCTATATGAGAAAGGTGTGACTGCTCATGAGACAAACGCTCACAAAACACATCAAAGGTAGGCATAGTAAAATGAGCACCCAGGCCATCCATGGTAGAATAGAATGAAGAAGAAAATATTTGAAATGGACCATGAAGCTTCAAAAGGATCAAGTAAATGCACTATGTGTCTGACTTATTCTTGCCACAACCCTATAAAATAATGCGGATAGTTTTGAACTTGGTCAAAAAATCCTCAATAGTGGGAAATTATTTAGGTAATAGTGAAGTTAGCTCTGCCTCAATCTGTAATGCTCGAAACTCATTAATGCTCCCAAAAAGTGTCTCAAACTTCAACCAAATGGCTCAAGGAGTGAGCAAAGCATCAAGGTGAAATAGAAGATTGTCTGAAACGTGCAGGGATAGAAAACCCATAGCTTCATCCATCTTGTTCCTGTGTTGAAGAATCTCAAAAGGATGTTGCAACTGAGGCTAAACCTCATCTAGACAAGACCACAACCCTCATGACCTAAGAAGCCTTGTCATGAGAGATTTCCAGGTGTGATAGTTGTGTGATGTGAGTAACTCAACTGAGGAGTCTGCCATGAAACCCTGCACCTATACCTGCTTGTGTTTTTTATTATTATGTGATCTTTCAGAATAGATAGAAGATGCAAAAGGTTTGATTGTTTTAAGAGTTTTGGTGTTCTGGTTTTCTGATATAAATGACAGAAAGCAAGAAAAACACCCCCCCACAAAAGATAAACCCAAACCCTAGTACAAACTGAGAAAGAGGAAGCAATGCATAAGCAAAAAAGCTTCAAAAAAAATTCTCATGTACCTGAAGAAAAGTCTAAGAAAAAAGATCACAGTTCTGAATAGAGCATGCTGAGAGCTTTCCAATGCCTATTCATTTTTGAAAAATGAAGTTCATTTGCACCTTCTATGGCCCCGAAAGTGCAAAAAAGAGACCCCACTTTGACTAGAAAAAATACAATCAAACAACAAATTTGGAAAAAATTACTAGTACCATGACGTCTAGCATGGAATTAGCTTTCCAACGGTATCTTGTTTGAAAAAAATGGAGACTGTATGCCGATCTTAGACCCAATTTCATGAAGTCTCCTTAAAAAGCACAATTCTACCTCCTTTAAGCCCTGGGGGCTAAAAAAATAAGCCCCTGGTCCGCTAAGTGACTAGCAAGCTGGCGGTAGGAGGAGGGCTGAAGCCCTTGGTCACCAATGTGACCGGCGCATTTGGAGCGTGGGCTGGCAGGGAGCTCGGCGAGTTGAGAGCTTGGTGGGTTGGGAGCTCGGCAGACTGGGAGCTTGGCGAGGGCAGTAGCCACGAGCTCGGTGAGGGTAGCAGCCAGGAAACCCAGTGGTAGGAGGTGAGCGACGGCGAGGGTGGCGGCCAGGAAACCCAGTGGCGAGCGGTGAGCATCGGCAATGGCGGCAGCCAGGAAACCCAGAGGCAGTGAAGCACAGAGCAGTAGCCTCAACTCAATGTAGTGGCGGTGGAGGAAGAAAACCAAGCTGCAACTTGATGCTGCTGTAGAGGAAACAAACCAGCAAGTGGTGGTGGTGATGCCAGAGTTGGATGGAGGCCAGCAGTGTACTACCACCTACAGTACCTGCAGGGCCCGCGGTACCCTGTGTACCGTGGGCACAAGTCCAAGAAAAAATCGCTTGCAGTACCTGCAGTGCTTGTGATACCCTGCATACCGTGGGTGCAAACAAATTTTTTATTTAAAAAAAAAAAACTCTTTCAAGAACCTATTTTTGCCTGGTTTTTTTAAGAACCCCAGATCTACTTCCAATGAACAAATTCTCAAGAAAACAAGATTAGGTAGCTGCAGACCTCTTGCTTTGATACCATGAAGGAGAAAAAAGATCTCTACAAGCTGAAAACACCTATTACAGGGAGAAGCAAAGAGAAGCAACATAGAAAAAATGATCAAAGACGTGGAGCTCAATATTTCCAATGTGTAAAAGAATTAATTTACAAAAGAAAAGTTTACAACCTCATATAGGTCAAGAAAACCTAAAAAGGAAAACCCTAAGCTTGCACATTAATAATTAATAAAATAATTAATTATTATGCACCTAAAGTTAGCTTAAGTGTAAAAGAGATAAAGTGAACTTAATTAATTAACCAAATATTGTTTAATTAATCTAGTAAATAACCAATTACTCTAACAATATTTATTCTTCACTATGGCTTTGTTAAGAATACGATAGTTGATGCACAAATGCAAGGTACTATCCTTCTTTGTCATGAAAATAACTGGTGCTCCCCAAGGCAAAACACTTGGTCTTATCAACCCTTTTGACAAAAGTTCATCCAACTATGCCTTGAGCTCTATTAGCTCAGTTGTTGTCATCCTATAGGGCACTTTGGAAATTGGTTTAGACCTTGGAATTATATCTATAGAGAAATCAAGTATCTTTTTCGGTGGTAACCCAGGTAACTCCTCTAAAAATACATCTAAAAAAATTCTTAATATAGGATATCTTTCCATCTTTGGAAAACTATTGTTGTCTATTTCACCATCTTCCATCTCTCAGAAACTTTGGAAATCCAAGTTATCAAGATCTTCTCTAAGTTATTCTAACTTAACAGAAAATAGTTTGCACCCTTTCTTTTCAACCCTTACTAATTGCATTACTGAGATTTGACGAAATTTCACTTCTCTAGGTATTCCTTGGAACTTAACTTGATTTCCAAAATCATCTGGGCATTCTACAGTTTTTGCAAGAAAATCTACTTTAACCCTATGTCTCCACAACCAATTCATACCTAAGATAATTTCATAGGATCCTAATGGTGCAACATAAAGCTTTACTTCAGTAGAGAAGTAAGGTCGCTCTATCCTAGCCTTGAACAAACATTTTTACACCTTAGCTCTTGTCTAGTTAGCATACTTTACATCGCAAGATGTTGCCATGTGCCCAACCTTTGTAGATAATTGTTTAGCTACTCTAGGTGAAATGAAATTCTCATTTGCACTAGTATCAATGAGAACTAAATAAGATAAACCAAACAAAATACTTGGAGTTTCAATGGGAGTTTCTTAATACTCAACTTGGTGGTCATCCACTGCAACATGTATCCTTTGTTGGAACATTTCCCATTCAGTGGGTAGTGAACTACCAGAAGGCTTACTGGGACAATCTCTAGAAAAATAATCTCCCCCACAAGTATAGCATCTCGTAAATAGTACCTTCTCCTTTGCGATTTCTCTAGATCCACTAGTGTTTCCACCAACATTATTGGTATTTCCATGATTGGAACCATTCCTTCTCCACTCCCTTTTCAACTCTTTTCTAGTATTACAATTACCTTTCTATCCTTGCTTAGGTATATTGTGTGCAACCTCCACCTTATTAAGAGTTGGCCCATTAGGAATTTCCATAACTTTCTTACATTCCTCACCTTCCTATGAATTGGAGTTAGCCCTAATCTTTTTCTCTTGCTTAATTTTCTTCTCATATACTAGATCCATAGTTGTTGGACCATGTATATCCACTTCTACTTCGATTTGATTGTTAAGACCCATTCTAAATTTTCTAATGTGGAAGAACTCATCCTTATAATATATAGGAACATAACACAAGAGTTGAGTAAACTTCTCCCAATACTCATTAATCGACATATTTCCTTGTCTCAAACCCTGGAAGTCCATGATTTTTTGGTCGTAGTATAGTTGAGGCAACCATTGCTTGCAGAAAATCTCAACAAATTCCCCCCATGTCAACTTCCATGAGTTGATACTAAGTTCCAACTTCTTATTCATCCACCAAGTTGAAGCTTCTCCAGCTAACTAGTATGCACCCCAAGCAACTTTAGTGGTCTCAGTGTAATTTTGAATTTTAAAATACTTTTCCATTTGAACAAGCTATGCCTCAGCTTCATCACTGCTAGCACTTCCCTCAAACTTGGGTGGAACAATCTTTTTCATATCCTTGGAAAGCTTGGAATCCATAAGTTTCTTATTTCTTTCCTTAGATGGTGTTGGTGATCTTTCTTTTTCATGATCACAGGTTCCATCATGTCCATGAGAAGAGTTTTCACCTTCGTTCTCATTAATGGGAACCTCTTTCTCAACCCTAGCTTGTGACTTTTCTTGCTCAAGGTTATCTAACCTTTCCAGAATTTGGTCAAGTCTAGCTTCAATTCCTATTGATCCTTGGCCAACTTCTTGGCTACCACCAGGATTGGTTCATGTCCTCACCATCTTCACAAGATTGGGTTTTACCTGAATGTTTTATCCATGTTAAACTAAATTATGTTATCAACTATCTTATGGAATACATTAAAAAGGCATTCATATGCACATAAAGAATTCCGCATAAGATTTTGGCACATGATTTTTTTTATAAACAAATAATTTTATTCATTTCATAAGGATTTCAATATTCTTTGATTACATGGAATGACTATTCAAATAATCGAGTGGAGAGTATCCCTCATATTCACTCTTAGACACATAACTTAAGGGTTATATCCTAAAGACTGAGATTGTTTCTCAACTCTATCTTTCTATTCATCCCTCATTTGTTCATATCTATCCAAAAATGGATAGTAGCCTTCAAATTTATTATATGATACATAGTTATGAGGTTCAATGCTAATATGGTGTTCATCAACATTGTAGTCTACTCTTTTCGCAGACATTTGTCCATTAGACCATTTCTCATCTAGTCGATCTTGAGGTACATATTCCTTAGACTCTTTGCTTGAGGAAATTACTATTACTTCAAATAATGGAAGAACTCTAGGGTCCCTAAAGATGAATGCTAGGTTGATACTTCCTTCCAAGGAAATATCCTTGGAGAGTCATAATGACTCATACTCTTTTGGCAGAATGGAAGGTAAATGATTGAACATAGTCTCCATCTTCATCTTCCTCTTCACATCATTGATCCGAGAAAGTGCATGACTAAATGTCTCAGTGTCACTCAACCATATGGCATTGTCATAGTTGGTTCCCTCTATGGTTCTAACGATGGCTTATTTTTCCTTCTTTGCCTTGAGGTAGCACTCATTTTTTATTATTGTCTTTCAAGTTGTCAATCTGAGATGCACCATCCTAGCACAGGAATTCACAACATTAGATAACATTGAATGGAAAGAATGACGAGCTCATAGGTTCGAGAACTAAACCTAGTAGCTCTGATACTACATGTAATATGCCAAATACTCATTGTAGTAAATTTCCCAGGTTTTATAGTGCAAGTAAAAACAAACTATTTACAAGCCATTACAATATTTTTTTTCCAATTTTATTGAAAATATATATGAACAAAGGTGTTATAACAGTGAAAAAAGGATTTCCATTCCATTACAATACTTTACAAAGTATATTACTCAAAGGAAGTACAAACTAAATACATAGCTCCTTAAAGCTTCATAACATAAGATATAGATGGTACAAGAATCAACCTTTCAAAACCTTAGTCTTCTATCACCTGTTGAGGAGGAGAAGTATTACTCAAGTGCTTTTTCACCAACCACGAACTCATATATGGTCCATCACACATCTATCAATGATAGATGGCCCTTCCCTTTGATGAAGGTATTGGTTGGGTAACCTTGTATGACAAACCATTCTGAGCTAGTGTAGTGTCCTACATGACTAGGGTTTATAACCTACACTAGGTAACCCTCATATATTAAATAGACATGGTGAACTAACAATGGAGTCTCGGTAATCTCACTACCTAAAGTGGAGTCTTTGACATTCACACTACTTTGGCCAAAGTGTTCTCACTTAGTACTTTGAGTGATGGTCTACCATTCACTTTCACTTTAGCAGCTCATTTTGACTTAAGGCCAATATATCTATGTTTAGGCAATCCCTCTCCACAGGAAAGCTACTCCCCAGGATAACCTATCTCTTTATCACAACCTAAGGTAACACAACTCTTTAAGAAAAGTACTAGTTCCCTCCCTTCACAAGGTATCAACCCTAGGAGTAACTTACTAATCCTATAGCATAAGTAAATATCTAGGCATGAGTGTACCTTAAGGGTATGTGTAGGATCATCATGGAAAAAATAGGCCCTTAAGTGGGGATGAAATTCAGAAAAATTAGAGTTAGGAAACTTGACGTGAAAATTTGAATAAGCTATCTATATTATTTCAAAAATATGTAAGAATAGAATCTATAGCAAATTGAATGTAGTTTCTAAACTGCTAGGTTTATTTAAAAAAAAAAAACTATTTGGTGAAAATTTGAACTTTCAATGCAGTACTACTTAAATTTCAAGGAACAAATAAGAAGTAGGTGTCTGTCTGACCATCCTAACCACAATAAAATGATAATATTTTTTTATAAGATTTTAGATATAAGTAGAGGACTCATGTCTTGATGTGATGCATATTTTTTTGTAATTTTTTTCCCAAGTAAATAATTAATTATGAAGTTTTTATTACAACTTTTAAAATATATAAAAACTTGTATGTCTAACCACCTTAACTTGGTCAAAACATCATGAAATTTAGTTTTTTTTTAATCTTATAGTATGCAAAGCATAGGATGTGATGCATGTTTGGATTCAAAAAATGTGATACCATTTGAAAGCTATAAACTTTTTTCAGTCAGCCTATCAATCAGGACTTTAGTCGTAATTCAAATAGAAAATGAATAATAATTATTTATTAAATTCAAAGTAAAGCATAATTTATATTATTGGAAAGCGGAGAATATCCTTTAAAAACCCTTTTCGTTTCATCAGTTTTGGGTAAAAAAAGTTGTCAGCCACATACCCTACACATACCCATTATATCGCCACTTTTTGACCTATCATGATCCTACACATACCCTTAAGCTACCCATGTTTAAACATATCTAGTATTAACATAATACTAATACTTATGTCAAGCAATCTCTCCTATCATGGAGTATTTAAAAACAATGCACATTATAAGTAAATAGTTTCTACTTTTCCTTCAAGTAAACTATTTGTTTCCCTATATGCAAATAATAATTAAAGATCTGTTTAAACAATCAAGACATAACTCTTCTAAAATATAGAATAAACATAAGTAGAATATTCTCATGCCTATGGTAAGCTTTCCAAATGACCGACTATAGACACAACACTTCTAGAACAACAACTATCTTGTTATTGATCCTCCAACAAAGTATCATAGTCCTTATCTCTCAAGTTGATAAATTCTACTTCTCAAAAGATAATATTCTCACCCTAATACTTAAGGATTCTTCTCTCTATACTTGACAGAATAATGCAGGCAGAATATAACTAAAATGCATAACTTGCTTAGAAGTGTTGGATGGAAATATTGCATAGAGAAGTGTGTAAATTTGTATAAAAGAAGCATCCCAAATAGGTGAACTCATTCCTCTATTTATACAACAATCAGATGCTCGCATAACCTATAGATTAGGCATGATTCTTGATATCAATTTAATGCATGCATAGCAACACATTTAACTTTTCCAAAAGGTGGTGAATTTGCAAGCTCTTTCTTAGCTTAAGTAGCTATAGATCAACTCTTAAGTTTGATAGTAAACAGAGACCAATTCAAATCTACATATGTTTGAATTCAATTTGCACCTCCAACAAGATGTCTACAGTTAAGAGAATTCAAAGGTGGCACCAATATCATAACTATCATTTTAGAGATGGCGTGAATTCCTTCAGGAAAGATTCAGCCAAAAATAAGTGAATGACATCTAAGTTTGTGTCGACCAAGTCAAAGAATGAGTCAACCGCTTCATTTAATCGGTTTAACATAGTCATTGAAATTACTTTTACAACTATTTGATCTTTGCCAAATATCATGATAATTCTATTTACTAAGTCAAGGTTTCCTCTTAAATAGGCATCGACCTTTTCTATTTATCATCAACTTAAATGTTTGTGTTTTGTAGATTTACAAAACTCTTTAGATTGATGACAACAAGAGCACTAAAAGTGGCCCAAAGAATACAGTCATAGCTATTTTAAAAATTTGACCTCCCAATCATTCATGGTAATCGACTTTGAACCCATACATATAGCATTTAAAATCGGATGTAATATATTGCTAAAGATAGTCGATCTTAAAGCAATTGACATTTAAACATATAAACATATACATATATATATATATATATATATATATATATATATATATATATATATATATATATTCAGTCATATATATATATATATTGATTATATATATATAATCATTATATATTC
Source organism: Sequoia sempervirens (assembly GCA_007258455.2). NCBI lineage: Eukaryota > Viridiplantae > Streptophyta > Pinopsida > Cupressales > Cupressaceae > Sequoia > Sequoia sempervirens. Next base: position 205,220,798 of record VDFB02000003.1, read on the forward strand.
AGTCATATATATATATATATATATACCGATTATATATATATATATGACTGATTATACATATACATATATATATATATATACATGAGTATATATATATCATACATCAACAATGTATGTATATATAATCGATATACAATAGAATATATCAATATAGCAATCACATTGTTACATTAGTATGACGATTGTGTGTGTGTACCTCTATGTACATGTATGCATATGTATACATGTGTTGACACACTTGTATGGGCATATCTATTTGTTACCATACGCGTGTATGGATGCACATATACATATGAATATATTTGTATACATTATATATATACACACATACACACACACACACACACACACACACACATATACACACATTTGATTCACAACCATAATCATACACAATTACCATGGTGTTGATAAGAGACTACAAGTGATATATCTACATGTATACATATGCATGGTGTTGGTTCCATTGAATAGTTCCAAGCACATAAGCAACTCATGCATGAGTGTGCATGGGTATGTCTACCTATGTACACATATGTGTGTGTTCCTTCATATTTAAATGAGATTGCATTCATTCACAAACCAGTGATAACAAAATGTACACACAATTTATTCATCCACTGAATTCACATTACATTCACATTTTACCCTACATAGTAATAGTAAATAGTAATTACACAATTAGGGTGTAACACTCACCTAATTGAACTTCCTTCACTTTGTTTCTTTCATTAATCTAAAAACTAGTGTTATTTTAAATTACCTTAAAAGGGTTGTTATTTCATTGCAGGGAGACAATTTTTCCTTAGGCAAACCCCTAGAAATATGTATGTCAAGATTGAAGATAGCGAGCAAAAGTTTTAGAATGAAGTATGCACATTCTTTACTCTTCTTAAGTGGGCCAAATCCAAGTGTTTCACTATTGATTGTTCTTTAATGCTCAATAATTAGAGAGGACTTGTAAATTCTAGATGTCTAAAATGAATTCTAATGAATGATTTTAAATACGAGAACACAATATCAAATTCCATAGGATGTGTACTTAGTTATCTTAGTGTGAGAAAATAAAGGTGATCAATTGACCAAAATTAAAATTTGAATCTAAGAAAAAGTAGGGATCAAGTTGATGATCACAAGATCAATTTTGTGACTACAAAAATCATCTTAGGTAGAAAAACAGTCAGATTTGGATGGGAAATGAATATATGAAGGTAGGTACATTGAATATGTATCATAATTGTGGGGATAATGTGAATGTATTTAAGTATATGCATATGAGGACAAGATAGAGGCAAATTGTATAGAAATGAGTGTATATGAAGATTAAAAAAAATAATACAAATGAACCCAAATTCATACAATATTGTATCTTTTATCAATATATATACAATATCAGAATATATTCAAAATAGAAACATTTGAATTAAGTGGAAAGACATGAATATATTAATTTCACCATTAAAATATGTTATACACCATTAAGGGACAAAACATGGCTCATATCAAAAGTATAATAATATTATTATAAGAATTAAAGTAATCGATTTATGAGTTTGTCACCAATGATGGATCTAAAACTATATTGTTTGTTAGTGACATCTTCTAAGATTCTTTATGAACTATAGATGAAAGAAGAGTCTTCAAGTGTTAAAGAAAAGTCTCTCTTGAGTGCATAAAAACCAGGTTTGGGCTGTTAAAGTTTAAAATGTCTTGTTTGGGGACGTGTGAGAGATGGTTGATCTGATTTTTTCCCTTGTCCGTTATAGACCATGTTTGGAGTCCGTTCCTTTCTGTACATATAAGCAACACAACTATTATATATAAAAAAAAATGAAGAATCCCACGGCAGGTAAATGATGATATGATGATGTCAATTCACGTCAATGAAGTGCAGCAGGTCTTCTCTGTCACCTTTGAAAGGCTACAAGGAAATTATGGTGTGATGGGTCCTATACCAAATTACAACCACTCAAATATAGTGAATTAAGAAAAAATAAGCACTAAAATTTTAATGTTTTTAATGATAGGCAATTCATTTTCATTTGGGTGGTAAGAAGCTATGAAATCCAAAAGTGGGATTCATAAAAATGTCCAGAGATTCTTTTTTTTTTTTTTAAGTTCGTAACGAAATTTTTTATTAAATATGATATAATAGATACAAAATTGAATTATAAAGATATAGACATCTTTGTCATTTAAAAAGTTGTTAGTTAAAATGTTACTATTCAATTTAATAAAAATTAAATAAAGACAAGTTCAGAAAGTTCAAACAAAAAGGTTCATAAAGTCAGCAAACTTGATATGACAAAGAAATATTGAGAAATCTGAAATAAAGGCGCCCACAAAAGATCAAAATTTTCTTATAAATTTGATCACGCACAATGAATATTGAATCATGTTCATATGGTATGACAAATTTTGAATCAAATTCTTTAAAGGACATATTAAATAAAGCAAGGACCATTATCATGGACAGACTGAATTTTCATGCACCATCAATAAATGGACTGTGCATTGAAAGTCAATAGTAAAGCAATGTGGATGTTCTTGAATCCGTCAATAACAAATAGATCAGGGAGGGGAATGAGAGTTTTTAAGCAATATATAGTTCCTCCTTTTAATTAAAACATTTCTATTTCAAATTTAATGCCCATCATCTCTGAAAATATGTTTATCTACCATCTATTTTTCTTTAATGATATATCCTCCTTTTTATATACAATCCATTTTCTTTTAAAGATATATCATCTTTATGATATTGCTATCAGGATTCAACCGTGTAGTTTCGGGTCAAACTCATTGAATGGACTGTGTATTGATATACAATCCATTTTCTTTTAAAGATATATCATCTTTATGATATTGCTATCAGGATTCAACCGTGTAGTTTCGGGTCAAACTCATTGAATGGACTGTGTATTGAAAGTCAATAGTGCAATGTGGATGTTCTTGAATCGTCAATAACAAATAGATCAGGGAGGGGAATGAGAGTTTTTAAGCAATATATAGTTCCTCCTTTTAATTAAAACATTTCTATTTCAAATTTAATGCCCATCATCTCTGAAAATATGTTTATCTACCATCTATTTTTCTTTAATGATATATCCTCCTTTTTATATACAATCCATTTTCTTTTAAAGATATATCATCTTTATGATATTGCTATCAGGATTCAACCGTGTAGTTTTGGGTCAAACTCATTGAATGGAATGTGTATTGAAAGTCAATAGTAAAGCAATGTGGATGTTCTTGAATCCATCAATAACAAATAGATCAGGGAGGGGAATGAGAGTTTTTAAGCAATATATAGTTCCTCCTTTTAATTAAAACATTTCTATTTCAAATTTAATACCCATCATCTCTGAAAATATGTTTATCTACCATCTATTTTTCTTTAATGATATATCCTCCTTTTTATATACAATCCATTTTCTTTTAAAGATATATCATCTTTATGATATTGCTATCAGGATTCAACCGTGTAGTTTCGGCTTAAACTCATTGAATGGACTGTGTATTGAAAGTCAATAGTAAAGCAACGTGGATGTTCTTGAATCCGTCAATAACAAATAGATCAGGGAGGGGAATGAGAGTTTTTAAGCAATATATAGTTCCTCCTTTTAATTAAAACATTTCTATTTCAAATTTAATGCCCATCATCTCTGAAAATATGTTTATCTACCATCTATTTTTCTTTAATGATATATCCTCCTTTTTATATACAATCCATTTTCTTTTAAAGATATATAATCTTTATGATATTGCTATCAGGATTCAACCGTGTATTTTTCAGAGATGGTGAAAAATACCTCCTACTTATCATATATCATCTTTTTATTATCTTATTTATCCAAAAATTAATAATATCCACCCATACGCCATTACATCTCTTAGTTAAAACATTTCTGTTTCAAATTTAATGTCCACCATCTCTGAAAATATATCTATCTACCATCCATTTTTCTTTAATGATACATCATCTTTTTTATCTACCAGTATATCATCTTTTTATTATTTTATTCATCCAAAAATAATAATAATATCCACCCATAAACCATTACCTCTATCATTATTGTTGGCTCTGAGTCTATGTATCGTACTGAGCTCTCATTTAATTATCTTTCGCCTTTTTTACTTCCATGGACTGATACCCATTTTGTGCTTTGTGCCATTACAACTGAGACTGAATAGTCCAAACTATTTTTCAACCACTCCAGTCCATTCTATCACTTTTAAATGTTTGACTGTTTATTCATCCAAAGTGTCCTTTGGTTCCTTTTCTATTAGAAAATCAATGTCTGAAGAAAACATTTACACAGTACAGTCGGTGCGTTTTCCCAAGTCATGAAATCATTTTTTTTTCTGCCTGTTGAAAACTCAGGCAAGACAAAGAAAAGAAGAACTAGGATGATAATGTGAATATAGCTTATATGACGACGTAATGAAAAACCATCATTTTCAGCATATGTGAACTTGCATGTTCCCTGACCTTTTAATCATGGCACCCACATGGATTTATGAATGATAATCCAAAGGCCTTCACTTGTTAGTCTACTTGAAAAATTCTATACATGCATTAGGGTGAATAGGATTTGTCATCTAGTCGGTTTCCCATGTAGAAAGTAAGTGAATATTGTTAATAAAATGCTATAATATGCAGAACCAAGAGAATGAATAAGAAAAAATATTGTGTAAAATAGAAGTAGTCTATAGAAAATCTAAAACAATAATAAAGAAATGGAAAGGAATGATAATATGCAGTATTTTTATTTGAAAAATGTTTCGGTAAAAAATTTAATAAAGTATGTTTTTTTATTATTGTAAAGACTCAACCATTCTCTAATATAATAGTCAATTTATTTTACTTCATCTTTAAGTACATTTGAATATAGATAGGCACATTGAAAGTGGTTTTATAGACTGCATATTATTAAACATGGAAAGTAAACAACACTTATCCAATACTCACTTGTTTAGATACTTTCCATAAGGACCACATTATTAAAGTGTTAGCTGCTAAGGACAACAATGTTCATTGACTTTGTGCACAAAAAAAAAAATCTCACTACTTATAGCTTTTGTCAAAAACTTAGCAACATTATTCTATATAACGACTTTTTCCAACACTTATTTATTCTCAACCATTTATTTCACAAAATGGTACTATATTCTAATATGCTTTGACCAAGCATTATAAGATTTTTTTTGGGTGAAATATATTACACTTCAACTATCACTATGAATCCTTACCAATTTCTATACTGAACCAATTGTCGAGCACAATTTTTGTAACGACACTATTTTCTTCAATCATGAATAGTTGTCATGTACTCTACATCTATCATGGATAATGCAATTGCTACCTATCTTTTTCTCATCTAGTTTACTACTTGAAAAAGAGTGAATTAGAATCCACAAATCCTTGTAAATTCAAAGCTTATTTTCAACCGCTCTTCCTTGATAACAAATTGTATAATCTAAAGTGCCACGTAGATATCTACCTTTTTTTCCATGACAATCCAATATTCTTTACTCAGTTTAGATATGTATGTATTCACAACTCCCACTACATGTGCTTTGTTAGGTCAAATATAGACCATTACATAGATGATCCTACTAACAACATTAGCATAAACAACTTGACACATTTCCTCTATTTTTTCTTCTATTTTAGGAAATTATTCAACAACATTTTTTTATTAATAGAAAATGGAGTACTCATGTAGGTTCACTAACCTACATCCTAAATCCCTATAGAATTGCCATAACTTTTTTATGTAGCCACAATTTTCTATTTGCACAATCTGTTTTAATTTACATACATAAAATAAATTTTATAGCGCTTAGATATTTCATGTTGAACCGTGAAGATAACTAAGATTTAATTAAACTAATCATTATCATATTGCTACCAATTATTAACATCTCATCTACATGCGGCATAATGACAATAAAATTTCACCTTTAAAAAAATAGACACATGGTTTAGCTTTTCTATGATGTAGCCCAAGTCAAGCCTATCAAAGTCTTGATTCCACATCTTTGGTGATTAGTTCAAACTATATAAATAGACATTTTATCTTATTTGGCACTAATTCTTACTTACCTTTCACCTTATAAGATTTTGGTTGTGACATACAATTTTCCCTCTAGCTCACCATGTAGAAGTGTTGTCTTTACATCTATTTATTCAATTTCAAGATCAAAAGTAGTAGTAAAATATTTAAAAATCTTATTGAATTTAGTTTTGTAATAGGATATTTATTTTTTGTCAAAGTCTATTACCTCTACTTGAGAAAATCCTTTTGTTACTAAACAATCTTTATAGATAATTTTTTTTCTTCATTTTATTTTTTCTTAAATAACCACTTGCAATCAATTGATTTTCTCTTACAGGGTAATTTAATTAATTCCCAAGTCTAATTTTTATATAAGGACACCATTTCTTCCTCTGTGGCCCCCTTCCAAGACTCCATTTCATTTTCAATATAAGTATTTCCTTAAAGTTCCTAGGTCTTTATTAGTAATTTAGATAAAGTGGATGATGCATACTAAAAATTAGGATCTATACCTTTTTTTGTTTTCTTCTTACCTAATTGATCTCCTCAATGTTGGAATTTCTAGTTTTACATTTTTTGGTTACACATTCTCCTCTTCCAACTCTTTCCTTGATTCATATTATTCAAATGTTTCAAATTTAAACATAGATCTACCCTCTTATAGTTTCACATGAATTCTTTTAGGTTCTTTCTCTAGTTCTTTAACTATTTTGAAGCCCTCTTTCCTTTTTTAAAACTTAAATTATGACTATATTTTTTTGTTTCTAGGTTTTGTATCTTATATCCTTAAATGCCAATACCAAATTATAATCTAGATTATCCTTTCTTTTCCAAGAATATACACATAAGAATCATAACTAAAACCTCTTAAATGTTTGGGTTAGGGTTTCTTAATATTCCATGCTTACTATAGAATTTTATCCAACAATGTTGAGGTGGGTGACCTATTGATAAGATAACAACTAGTTGTCACTACTTTTGACTAGAATTTTCTATTTAGAATTACATAGCTAAGAATGATTCAAGCCTTACCCATTATATTCATTCTCTTAGAAATTCTATTCTATTGTGGTGTATAAGGAGTGCTCTTCTACCATTATATTCCACATTATTCATAAAATTACTTGAATGCATATGAGTAATAAACTCCACCTTTTAATATAAAAAATGGAAAATTTTAGCACCAATACTAAGGAAGTATTCAAGCATGGCATCTCTGTCATTATTGAAGTGGTGAGTGAGGATGAAATTAGTAATAGTGGATAAGGATGATGTAGATGGTAAGGATAGGGGTAGAATTTGAGGGGAAATTTGGATGGGGGTTTCGTTTCGCTTGTCAAATGAAGTTGTAGCATGGGTAATAGGAGATGGATTAGAATTTAGTGGAGTTAGGGATGATGGAATTTTTATGCCAATTCTAAGAAGGTATCTAAGTATGGACTCTTTATCATTATTGAAGTGATAGGTGATTGCAAAATTGGCGAAGGCTTGGCGATTTGAAAATGGATATATGAGGATGTGGTGGATGGGGAGAGCTCATATTGGTCTACAAGATTCACATTATCATCACAGGGATTAATATGAAGGTTTTAGTCAACAAGGCTATCTTCATCATCATCATCAATGTAATTTGGGTTGAAATTGAGTGTGATGTTTAGTTTTGTTGGGGTGTGATATGGGTTCATGATGTTAGCTAGAATTGGAATGGATGAGGGTATATTAGAATAGAGTAGGTTAGATGGAGGATAGATTAGATAGTTAGACATGGTGGAAGATTGATTTAAAGAGAAAATTTTGGGATTGATTTTGGATGAGGGTAGAAAATAGGGTGATGAATTAAAAATATATTGGGAATTCAGAGAATGGGACATAAGGATGAAGATGGATAATTAGATTAGATTTGGGGATCAAATTCCAAGATCTTAATATGATTTGATTTGAATATAGATGATTCTCTATACTTAAGATAGACTTGCATTCTTAAGAAAGAGTTGATAGGATTTGATTTCTACTTAATATAGGAAAAGTTCAAGTAGGAATTGAATGGATTTGATGACTATACTTAAGATAGACTAATGGTCTTAAACAATTTTGGATTAAAGATGAAATCAACTTAAGGTCTTTATTTTTTATTGGAAGATTGTATTTGAAATGGATGATAGTGGATTAAGGATAGGATTATTTGGGTGAAGGATTTGGATTATGATGAAAGGATATGTGGTATGAAGGAGATTGATTCCTTAACCAAATTTTGATGTTCAAAGGATTATTTTTTATTAAGGATTAGGGACTGGATGTATGGTTGAGATGGATAGATTCATAATAGATGATTAGATTTTCGATGAAGATATATGGATTATATTAGGATTTTTTGGAATAGGATTAGGTTGAAAAGGAGATTGGATTAGGGTAAGTGCACAAAGTTGAGTCCACGAAACGTGGAAGTTTTTGCCTTAACCAAAAAATTGAAATCGACATTGAGGAAACGGGATCCTGATTTTTAAAAATCAGGATCCTGTTTCCCATCGGATTCTGAACCGATGGAAAAGGCACGGGATCCCGATTCTCATGAAACAGGATCCCGATTACTAAAAAATAGGATCCTGATTTCTATAAATCGGGATCCCATTTTGTAGAAATCGGGATCCCGTTTTATATTGCTATTTATTTAAAAAAAAAAAGATTTCACTAC